>PVKM010036280.1:0-14867 GCA_004027735.1 Carollia perspicillata
TGTTCCCAGACAACTTCAGAACATCTCCCCCACCTCATTCTCAAAAGCATTGATTTGGCAGATTTCTTGGGGGCCAGCAATGTCCTAACCTGTTTGCTTTTCCAGGGCTCATGTTTGCAGGAGTTCTCTTGGAACCACAACAGAAATCATCCCACACCCTTATGCAATTCCTCTGGGAGGCTTCAGCAGATAAATAAAACCCTTGGCCTCTCCATTGGTCTACCTTTCCCAGCAGAGCACCTGAGTTACTTCTGAAGCCTCCAGCACCTGCCCGCCTTCCAGGGCCTCTCTGGAGCAGCCATGAAGTTCCTCATTCTAGTCCTCTGCCTTGCTCAGCTCTGGGGCTGCCATGCTATCCTGCCTGGCCGAGGTTTGACCCCTAGAGAACTGAACTGTGATGACCCAGAATCAGAGCAAGCAGCTGTGGCGGCTGTGGAGTACATCAATAAGCTCAGTAGTAGAGGCTACAAGCACACCTTGAACCAGATTGACAAAGTGAAAGTGTGGCCTCGGGTAAGTGAACCTGCTGCATATGAGCTGAAAGAACCTGTTTGTGGAGCTTAACTGGGCATCTCAAAAGATCACATCTGCCAGCACAAATGAAACTGCAGAGGGATAAACTCTGATTTCTTCCCAGGAGGGAGGGAGGGGGCAAGTGGAGGGCAAGAGAGGACACATCCTGATCTGTACTCAGGATTCACAAGGAAAGTGCTGGGGGTGGGGGAGATTTGCAGGAGAAGAAAAGGATATTTTGAAGATCAAAGGGAAAAGGTGTGGCTTGCTAGAAAAGCCTGGGTGCAAGAGACTGGATTCTAGTTTTCTAATTATTACTGATTGGAAATTACTTATCTTTCTTTGCTTCTGTTTTTCTGGATGACGACTGAAAGTGAATGAAAATAGCATTTGACAATTTACCTACCACATTCCAGGCCCTTTCACATGTATTATCTCCTTAACTCCTCCCATCCCCTAGTCCTGTGCCATAGGTATTGTCATTGTCTTACAGAAGAGGAAACCAAGGATCTGACAAATTGTTGTTTGTTTGTCCCTCCCCCTCAAGGTCGTATAATTAGTAAGCATTGGTCTGGGATTTGATTCCAAACCTCTGTACCTTCCTCTATACAACCTGCCTCCCAGATTCCACATCCCAGAGAGAAATTTTGGCATCAGTAAGGTTTACTTCCTCACAATGCTGAACAAGAAACCAATGCAGTCAGTCAGTGACAATAAAGAGCAAGCTAAAAAATATGCTTAGGGGTTCAGTTGAGATGTTTGGAGAGGTGGAGAAAAAGCATCAGTCTACTGACTATTTTGAAATTAGATTGCATATTTGATGAGGAATAATTCTTTCAGCAAATGTTGATTATAATCCTTCTGTGGGTAAGAACCAATGTCAGATGCTGTATTAGGTTGAACCATATGAAATTGCTGTTTTTGTACATTCAAAGCAGTCAAATAGTGGCATTTTAATGGCTCAACCCAATACAAAAGTGAGAAATGACATAGTGCCCACTAGAAAGGCAAATAAGATAAACATCATCAGGATGTCCAGATTGACTAACATCTGATCTCCTAATGGGATAAAATATCTAAAATCAGGATAGTCCCAGAGGGATTATAGGAGCTCTGCAATCATACTGAAGTCCAGAGAAAATACGGATTCAGGGGGAATAACACACACGTGCACATGTGAGGAAAAGGTGATGAACAGATGTGGTTTTCACTAAAGGCAGAACTTGAGAATTACTTTCCTGAAGAAACCCAGGGGCGTGCAGCTCCTATTCCCTGCAGCTCTGAGTGTTTTCAGGAAGTTAACTTGGGCACATCTGCACATCATAAAACACAGTTTTCTCCAGAAGAGATTCTGAGGCTTCGGGTACTAGTGAATAAGGCAGAACAGATATGAGAATCAAGAAGAACCAGGGAGAAATAAAAAAAGGCATACTTATACCTTCTTGATTTTCCAGGCTCTGAAGAAAGGATACAGAAATGGGTGAACTGGCAAGAACAATTCCAAGGACTTTTACAAGCTTCCCCTATCACTGCCTCCCCCACAACTCCTGGCCTGTGCTAGGGACTCAGAATACAGCTTCCTGTGTCAGAGAGGTGCGCCTCTTCCCCCTTACCACCAGCAGGGGGCAGTAGAGGGCAGCGACTCTGCATCAAGCATTTGCAAACCAACGACAAACCCAAGGACTTTTGGGAAGGAAAAGGAAATGGGGAAGGAAGGAATGTAGAGGATGAGAGGGAAGAAAAGAAGTTGATGGAGGGATGGAGAAGATAAAGTAGCTATTATGAGTAGAATAGTAAGATATTATTCTACAGTATCTTACTTCATAGCTTAACTGAGAAAAATCCAAAGCTGACTTTTTCAAAGCTGTTTGAAGGGTAAAATTTTCAAAATTAAATCAATGTCAGCACTCACTTTTAGCCTCCAAATAAAGCTCAGAGTGATGACTGTGGTTCCATCAACCCATCCAGGCCCATGCCCCCTTCTTCGAGCACCTGTCCAGCCATCAGGGGAGGACCAGGAGGCCCTGTTGGGGTCCAGTCCACAGGGCAGGCCAGAACTGGATGCAGTTGCAGACTCACAGTAGAAATGACTTCCCTCACCCCTCCAACAGAGGGTGGATGTAAGCCCAACAAGGGCTCGCACTTTGACCTGATCAACGGGAACAGGGCAATAGGCTACTTACCTCTTCATTCTGTCTCTGCAGCGACCCACGGGAGAAGTGTTTGAGATTGAAATAGACACACTGGAAACCACCTGCCATGTACTGGACCCCACCCCTGTGGCCAATTGCTCTGTGAGGCAGCTGACAGAGCATGTGAGTGGCACTCTTAGGGTGATTGCAGGAGGGTGTGGGGGGTGGGGGGTGACCCATGATCTCCTAGAGAGGAGATCATGGTTCTGCAGAGAGCAGGCCCATCTACCCAGCTGCCTTGATGGCCCTCATGGCCAGCCAGTGTGCAGTTTCTAAAACTGCCATTTGAAACCTTCTTCCCTAGGGCTGATCTTTTGCAACAGTTCAATTTGTTTATTGTAGCCCTCCCACAACCAGAGTGTAATGGGCCAATACCATCCAGTGAAGGTGATTTTGTGAGGCTCACCTTTGACAACCATGCTTGAGGGACCTACTCCTCCCTGGGGTGAAAAGTGAAGGGCCAGCCCTCCTCCAGGGCCCTCACTGTGGGTTTATTTCTCCAGGCTGTGGAAGGAGATTGTGATTTCCATGTGCTGAAACAGGACGGCCAGTTTTCCGTGTTGTTTGCAAAATGTGATTCCAGTCCAGGTAGAGATGATTCTTTTTATTTTATTTGACCTTGTAGAGAGAGTGAGGAAGGAACCTGCATTGTTATCTACATGGATAGTTCTAGACCCTTTGATAGCAAGGAAAAGAAGCAGCCAAATTTCCTGGGTTCTGGGGTTTTAAAACTGTTTTAGGAAGCTGTTCTCATTGGAGGTGAACATTGCCCTTGTAGAGAGAGAGGGACTCCTGCAGGAATGTCAGCATGACAGGAGCCACCTGAAGGTTTAGTAAGAAGCAGAGAAAACGCCTGAAGCCATTTGGATCATGTCTTAGCCCCTTCTAAATAAGCAGAGCTGGGTTGAACGCTGCGGAGAATTACAGCCTATCCATTTCTTCTCACTGTGTGTAGACTCCGCAGAGGACGTGCTAAAAGTGTGCCCAGGCTGCCCTCTGCTGGCTCCGCTTAACGACACCAGGGTGGTGCGCGCTGTAGAGGCTGCGCTGACCACTTTCAACGCGGGTAATAATGGCGCCTACTTTCAGCTTGTGGAAGTTACCCGGGCTCAACTTGTGGTAAGACTGAGACCTTTTGACAAATTGGGCAGTTTGGTGGCCCTTGGGGAAGGCACATCATAAAGGAGCAGTGAGGGACAGAGCAGGTGCAGGGGTAGCAATGGGAAGGCAAGGAGGGCGATGGGATAAAAAGGGAAAAGAGTCATGGAGGATGTGAGGACCCTGAGTGTCGCGTGGACCCAAAGAACCCTCAGTGACTCCTCCATGCTGAGTCACTCTAACATAAACAGCCAGTCACTGCCTGTCCCCAATTCCTCAGTTCTAGTTAACATCAGGGCTCACTGTTTAGTGGGTAGGAGTTCCCACATTACCCAGAAGGTCTCACTGGAAATTCATGGGTCTCCATATCCTTATCAGCCATCACCACTGACCATCGACAGCACTCGCATAATTGATACTTCTAAAGGTGCGAGCCTACTCACACAGATAGGCATATAATGGCAGGATCCCAAAGTGCCTTTTGAATCACCGGGAAAAAAAATCTAATTGTGCTATGGGTAGTTTAGCATATTTGAATGCAAAAGAATTCTAATATTTAAGGAAAATGGTATTCTGGATACCAGCCATGGCATACTTGGCAATGCACTGTATAGGTGGTAATTCTATTAGCCAGAGTGTGTGCTTCTCAGAGCACGCCCACCCCCACACTGTACCAAATAACAGAAATTTGATTATTTTAAGTGGCCATATGCTTCTTAAGAACTACAAAAAAGAAAAGCATACATATCTTCCATATTCTCATTTCTATTTTTCATTTGATCCTACTTGATACAATTGATGGGAGAGGTATTAATTAATCTCTACTTTCCCGCCCCTTGGAGGAAACTTGGGTCTCAAAGCGCAGCCCCAAAAGAGAAGGCTGGGGGGCGAGGACGCTGGGTTCTTACTCGGATCAGCATAAGGTTGGTTTCTGGGCTCCCACTTCCTATTCGAAAACTCACTGTGTCCTGAATGATGGGCAGTGGTTACCTGCACCTCCTTTGTGGGAGACCCACCCCTAACCTCTGTGTACAAGCACTTGAGAACATGAGGCCACGGTAACCACCCCATGCAACCCATCGGGACGGTGTTTTCTGGCCACTCACTGTGGTGCTCCTTGTAGTGTGCAATGCCATGGCCCTGGCGACTCTTCTCCCGCCTCTCCTTCTCTGCGTTTTTCATGCTGTCATGTTGCCTCATGAGCATTTTCATTTATTCTCATCAGACTCTTCCACCTTCAACCTATGTGGAGTTTGCAGTGGCTGCCACTGACTGCGTTGCTAAAGAGGTCACAGACCCAGCCAAATGTAACTTGCTTGCAGAAAAGGTGAGTGGACCGGGTCCTGGGATGGCCAAGCTGGTAATAGAACAGAGCATCCTTAGAGCAAGCTAGTAAGTATTTTGGGGCTGTGGAAAGGAGATCACTGTTCGAAATACCCACTCCCTGTGGGGCTGCGTCATGCTAGTCCCCCCTCTAGGATGTCATCTTCTCCCTTTAAGAGCTGTCCCTGAATCATCTCACCTGCTGGAGTCCCCTGGAGTTAGGAAAAACAGACTGTTCCTAACTAAGCCAAGTCATGCCCTGTTGCTGGGACTGTGAAGTCCAGATTTGCTAGATATACCTCTGATATGGAATCTTTCAAGCCCTTGAGCCAATAAGGCCTACTTCTAGAATTTAGCCCAAAGAGATCATCAGAGACTTTTGATAGAAATATATCTATATACACATGAAACTAATGCAAAATAATACTGAAGGTAATTGGCCCTGACTGGTGTAGATCAGTTAATGGGGCATTGTCTCACAAAATTAAAGGTCACTGGTTTGATTCCCAGTCAGGGCACATGCCTGGGTTGTGGGTTTAGTCCCTAGTCAGGGTGTTTAAGAGAGGTACCCAAATGATGTTTTCTCACACATCAGTGTTTCTCTCTCTCTCTTTCACTCTCCCTTCCCCTCTTCCTAAGAAGAAATAAATAAAATCTAAGAAAGGTATTGAATGTAATTGAAAAGTAAAATTAAACAAATAAATAAAAAGAAAAAATAAAATAGTTTCATAATTTAAAAACATATCTATAAAGATGATTTATCACAGATACGAAATGACCCCCAAAAGATCTGCGTGTCTAACAGGGGAAAGTCATTTAATAAAATATGGCACATCAGTGAACAGAAAACTATACAGACACTAAATAGCAGTATGCTGAGTGAAATAAGCCAGGTGGTGAAAGACAAATACCACATGATCTCACCTTTAACAGGAACCTAAACAACAAAACAAACAAACAAGCAAAATATAACCAAAGACACTGAAATAGAGAACAGGCTGACAGTGTCCAGAGGGGAGAGGGGAGGGAATTTCAGGGGAAAAGGGGTAGGGTTTACAGGGACAAGTATGAAGGACACATGGGCAAAAACTACGAGGGGGAGGGAATGGGAGGGAGGTGGGGAGCACTGGGGGGTGGGCTGGATGGGAGTAAAAGTCAGAAAACTGTACTTGAACAACAATTAAAATAAAAAAATATTAAAAACCATGTTTTCAAGGAATAATGAATTATGTAAGAAAATGCTCTCATATTATAGTAAGTGAAAAACACAGAATATAAAATGGTACAGTCACAATGATTTCCATTTTTAAATTATATTTAACAGTGTTTTAAAATAAGAAAGAAAGACATGGTTGTTAATGGAAGCTCTCCTGAGTTACCACCATTTGGGGGATTAGGCATGATTTTTTCCACTCTCAAAGCATTTCTGTACTTTCCACATTCTATAAAGAATTATATATTTTTTATATCTTCTGTAAGCAGACACTATAAACTTTAGAGAAAAACAGTTGAAAAAAGGAATTAAGATTTCAAGTTTTTTTTCCCCTTTGATGTGTTGGAGTATTAGTGAAACTGGGGGGGAGAAATTCACTTATTGAACCAGGTCAGCTGATTCCGATCCTTCTGTGGCAGCAATACGGCTTCTGTAAGGCGACCTTCAACGAGAAGGCTGTTGGGGATGCTGCTCAAGTGACCTGTACAGTGTTCCAAACACAGGTAATGGCACCAGGGATACACTTGCCCTCATCTTCAGAATTTGAAGACCCCTTGACATGTAGGCAGTGTGTTCGTAATCACAGGGCATTTGCTGCCTTGTCCCTCTGAGCCCCACAGTGATAAATAGCACTGGGTTGTGTGGAGCCATCAACACATGGAAGGGCGTTTCAGCCATTCCTTCCCCTCCCGTGAGCCGGTGCCTACAGGGCAGAACCAACTTAGGAAGTAGTTGAAAAGGCCACCTTTTTATCTGCAGGGAGTGGGAATGGCTTTCTGGGCTGCAGAGACCAGGTGGCCAGATCTGCCCAGCAGCTCCCAGTTGCTGCAGGTGTAGATGACAAATTGGGTGACAAGGCTGGTGAAGGTTAGCCATCAAGTGGGGTGCTTTTGCTCGTGGGACTGTGTGAGTCCACAGTCCCCAAGACAATTGGTGAGAAGGGGCTACCATAAGCCAGTTACCCTCCCCTCAGCTCTGATGATAATCCTTTGCTCCTAGGAAGTCTTTTTTTTCTTTTTTGCCAGATTCCTTGCAAATAAAAATTATTATTGTGAGAGAATTGGGTGCGGCTCCACCCAGAAGCATGGGTGGCTTTGTCGGGGAGGAGAAAGATAGCTTGCTAACCTGAGGAAATGGTTCTCTCTCCAGCCTGTGTTACCACAGCCTCAGCCAGACACCAATACGCCCACCCCTGAGGTGGCTTCAGCTGCGCCTCCGCCCCCTCCAGCTAACCCGCCAGCAGCTGCCAAGGTGGTGGGACCCCTGGTGGTGGCAGCTCCTCCACCATCCCCACCATTGAACCGGGCACACTATGACCTTCGCCACACCTTCACGGGTGTGGCCTCAGTGGAGTCATCCTCAGGAGAAGCGTTCCAAGTGGGGAAAGCACACACGGTGGTACAGCCTAGTGTGGCTGCTGCTACCGGGCCACTGGTCCGCCCTTGCCCTGGGAGAATCAGACACTTCAAGATCTAGATGAAGGTCAGAAATGAGAAGGATTGGCAAAAAGAACATAGCCACCATTTTGTCCAAGTCTGGGTAGGTGTAGGGGCCTTGTCTGCTATCAAAGCAAGTGCTACATGTGGTCTAGATTAATATCAAGCCTTGAATCCCAACTTCTCTTCACTCTTCAGAAAACAGAAGCAGAGGGGGTGACAGTTGGGTTTGATAAAAGGCATAAAGCCAGCCACTCACTTGTCATTGTTTTGAGGCTAAGCCACCACCACTGTTCTCTGCCTTCTTTGACCTCGCAAAAACAAGAACTGTGATTTTGACGGGTGCTCTTGCCAAGCTTTTATCTGCTTGTTAATAAAAGTGTCTGAAGGACCTTCCTTAATAAAGAAGGTTCTAAGCTGAAATGTGGTCACGTTCATTGCCTCCTTCCTCCAAGCTCATATGTGTGGACTGTCTTCCCAACAGCCATGCCACAAGTTTTCCTAAGCAAAATCAAAGTGTAAATAGAGACAAAATAGAATGAAAAGCTGCTACATTACTATACACAGGAAAAAGTGAGGCTAGAATCTGCTCAAAACCCATAGGATATGCCCATTCCTCATGAGAAAATAATTCTTTTCCAAAATTAGTGCTAAAGGAGGACCAAGTGCCTGAACTTTGTACAGACAAACCAACCATTGTTTCCCCGATACCTAGGTAAGGAGAGAATGGTAGTTAACACAGGAACCTCACTTTAATTATATGCTCATTATGTATGTTTAAAATAACTATTGATTATACTGAATACACTGCATCTGATGATACAGGATTGGTCTTTCTAGCCAATCCATTATAAGGCTTCAAGTGAAAGCTCTGGTTTGAAGAGAGGACTACCTGGACAGGTAAATCCAGTGGACATTTGTAGACACTATTCAAGTACTCAGAAAACATAAAGCAATGAACGATTCTCACTATAAAATTGTGCCTAGACAATTTCAATTTTGGTTACATAGCATTAGGTTATTCTGAGCAACCCAAGTGATGGACCCCTTCATATGGAATTTTAAAGAGGTGGCAATAACAATCAGTTGAGTGGTTTCATTCGAACCAAGAAGACTGATCAAGCATTGACCCTCACATTATCACTCTTGCCTAGAGGTTTTGCCAATAAGTCAATACCCAGAAGAAATGGCCAAGAAGGCAGGAAAACCATTAGGTATCTCAGAAGCCAAGGAAGATGAAGAAGGTATGGTCAGCTGGGCTAAAGGCTGCAGGAAAAGCAATGAGAATGAAGACCCAGAAAAGGCCATGGTTAGTTGACTTACTTGGAGGTCATGGTAGCCATCGGCAAATACAGTTTTACTGGAGAGGTGGGTGTAAAAGCCCGGTTGCTGAGGGTTGGTTGGTGGTATGTCTATGATAAGGAAATGAGAGGCACTTATATTCTCTTACGAGGAGTTTCATGTTGAAGGGTGAGAGAGATAACATGTAATTTAAAAGGATAACTGAGTGGAGAGAAGACTTCTCTTTCAAGAAAGAATTTTGAGTCTATTTAGGGAAAAAGATAAAAAGAGATGGAACTAAAAAGGAAGGAGATGATGGAGCAGGATGCCAGAAAAGATATTTAGTGGAGATGTTTAGCGGAGAACTGGAAATGAGAAGATTTGAGCAACTCTGCCAAGGACTCCAGTCCTTCCTTGAGGGAGCTTGCAAGGAGATCCTGAAGAGTCACATTTCACCCAGTGCTAAAAGAGACTACCTTCTGTCCACCCTTGTACACGCAGGTACCACTCTGAGGGAGTACATGGCGTATTAGTCACATTGTTTTCCATAGAAAGTGAGTGATAGATACCCACCCAAAGTATCTTAAGTAAAAAGGGGAATGCTACTTGCCTTGTGTACTGAGAATTCAAATGGATGGGTTCTCCCTAAGGCACAGCCAGATCCAGGGGTTCAAAAGACCTCCCCTCCCCTCCCCTCTCCTGTTTCTCTCTCTTTCCATCTCTTAGCAATGCCTGCTTTTAGTCTTAGCCCAGATGACCATTGACAATCTCACACCTACATAAGCATTAGTGCCTACGGCTGAAGAAAGAGAAAAGGGTCAGTCAGGAAGAGTCAAGGAAGGAGCTATTCCAGGGGAATAGCAGGCATAAAGGCCTAGAGGCAGGAAATAGTTGACGTAGCCAAGGATGAGAAAGCAAGCTGGGCTGAAGCAAGCAGGAGGAGGCGGCAGAGGGCTGTAAAAGATGGGGTTGAAGAAACAGATGTGGGCCAGGTCAGGAGCAGCCTTGAAATCCCCAGAAGGAGATGGAAAGTTATTCTCAGTGTAATGGGAAACCATTAAAGGTTTTAAGCAGGGCAGTGACATATTCAGATTTGTGTTAAAAGATTACTCAGGCTCCATGGTTCTCAACCTGGGGATGGGGTCAGGTGGGGTGAGGCAGAATTACCTCCCACACAGAAAGAAGTTTGGAAGTGGAAGCATTTCCTTAGGATACTACTGGGCAGAGGCTGGCAATGCTAAACATTCTGAAATGAGCTGGACCACCTGACCAGTGAAATCCCAACAATGAACAGTGATTATTGGATGCTCCAAGTGCCAATACCATTCAGCTTGTTAGTTGCTGTAGGGAACATGGATTGTAGCTGGGCAAGAGTAACCACGGGATAGGAAGTGACTGGAGCTTTCTAGGGGAAAGAGAAATAAATGTACCTTAGACAAAGGTGTTGGGCAGCAGATGTAGTAAAACAAGGATATAAATTTGCAGGCAGAACCCCTAGGATATGCTAATGGAATTGATGTGGGGGTGAGAAAGAGAGAGGTGAAGGATAACTTCTGGGTTTGTGGCTTGGCTAGCTGGGTAGGCGCTGGTGCCATTCACTGAGGCAGAGGACAGTGGTTCATTTCATCCTCGTTACCTCAACTTCTCTTATCTCTATCTTGAAATCATGCAGTTTATTATTCTATGTCAGGCTAACCCATGCTTCTTAAGGAAGCAGTGAATCCAACAGACCTGCACAACCTGGGCCAAGTTGCTTTACCTTTCACTTCTCATTGCCCTCCATATACAGTCAGGTGTATACAACAGCCTGGAATTAAACAGTTGGATTAAACGAAGTGCTAGAAGTAGATGCTTGGAAACTTCTTGACACATTCTGCATCCTCAGTGATGGTCTTCACTGTCTGCTTCCCTCTTGCTGTCCTCTGAATTTGGTGTCTTCAGAAGATTATGTTTTTGACCTTCTCTTAAATGTGTACTCGCTGCTTGACAAGTCCATTCTCGCTCATGATTTAAACTCTTAGTCATATACAGATAACTTTCAACTCTGCAGCTCCAGCTTGGGCCCCTTCTTTTGAATTCCAACATTACACTTCCAAATGTCTCCAGGGTTTCCTCACTTGAATTTACCTAGATCTGTTTCTTATGTGATTTATTTATCTAAGAGATGCATGCCCGAAGACTCAGCATTATTCAAAGTGTGTGTATTCTAGAAAATTTCTTCCCAAGAATAAACATGGAGATGATGAGGTATGGATCTGTTAAATTTGTTGTGCTTATTATACATTAATTCTGCATTAATGCTGCTCTGTATTTGCTCAAAATAAATTTTTAACATTTTGCAAAGTGTTGTCTCCTAAATTAATAGCATTGCATATTGTCGGGAACCTGGGCTGGGCAGAATCTGGCCTTTCGGCTGATGCAATCAGCTCGGGGGTTTACGCTCCTCAGAAACTACAAGACACTGCGGTTGGTCTTTCTGTTTATTGCCAGTTACAGCTAGGCCAACCCCTTCCAAGAGCATGCGCAGAGTACGAACACAGGCTACCAATCAGAGTATAAGACGTACCCCGGCACGTGCACAGTAACCTATCAAGAAGCGATCCTTTGTGTACCCCTCACCAATCAAGTAGCGATGTGCTTCCCCTTCTCCCCCTCTTATAAGTCTTTGCCTGAAAATAAAATTTTGCAGCTTGATCAGAACTCATTGTCTTGCTGCCATTCTTTGCGCCTCTTGTCCCCCTCACCCATTTGCTCCAGACAGGTGGCCGAGTCCCCGTTGACCGCTCTGCTGGCCAGAGCAGCATATGTCCTACTTACTTGCCTTCTTAGTAGCTTTTTAATCACTTCTAACTCATATTCTAAAGTTATTGAATTTCAAGTATATTTTTCAATACTTATACCAATTAACAATATTTGATGAATGCTAAGATAATGCAAATGTTATTTTCCCAGTTAATGATTTTCATGAAAGATTGCTAGTGTTGACACATTCTTATCTCTGCACTGACTTTTTAGGATCTTTTACCACCATTCCTGAAATTTTCATTCTCCTCTGCCATTGGGATAGCCATTCCCATCCTTGTCATTATGACTCTGACACCCCTAAGGACTCCCCCCCATTCACCAATGGCTTTAGTGTCTCTGCTTTCCAGCTGTAGTCAACTTCAACACCCCTGCTGATGGCCCCTCCTCCCAACAACTCTCTCCCCCATCTCACCTCCTCTACTGTTTCACTGTTTCTGTGACCCTCTGTTCCCACCACCACACCCTCACGGAGGAGTTGACCTCATCCTGATGGCAAACCTTGCTCTACCCTTGCTCTGCCCTTACTCGCTTTTTCATCCACTCCTCAGTCACCGTGATCAGGTTAAACTGGTTATTCAGTCTCATTAAGGGCTTCAGTCCCTCTATTTCTATGTATTGTCTTAGTTTACCTGTCAGACTCCTCCTGGTTTCACTTCCTTGTTTATGTCTCAGGCCTATAGTTGCTCATTTCAGTGATACTCACACAAGCATCGTCTATGAGTCTTGACCTCTGTCCTCTGGACTATGTGCCTTTCCAGAGCCCAACTCCAGCTGGACTTTTCCATTCCCGTTTACAGCCTGCTGGGGCCAGACGAAGGCCTTCCCACAATGTGGCTCTTAATACCCTGACAAATGTTGCTTTCTATCCTCGGATGAGACCATGAGGCTTCTCCCCCTCATTATCCTCATTTTTATTCTATTTCCCATCCACACAATAGCTAACCCACACATTTCCCTCTCAAGTCTCCAATCACACTCCTACATTTCTACTCTCAATAGATGGAAACTCCCAGTTTCCAAATAAAGGAAATGTTCCCAGGTAAGAAATTCCCTCCACTTTTCTCCAAAGTCATTGGTTGCTACATCCTTCTTTCTTGCTCAGATTAGATGTTTTTCTCTTCTTTCAAGCTGACCCCCACCCCATCCTCACCCCTCACCTTCCCTAATTACTTTGCCCTCCGCAGCATCCTGTCTACTCTCACGTTAGCCTCACCCTTCTTACTGACCACAGACTTTCACATGATCCATATCCTGAAGAGTCACTTTCCCCTTGATCCTGCATTCCTCCCAAGCCACTTCCCCATCCATCCCCTTCTCTTTGCCATCAAACCTCCTTTTAAAAAATGTTTACTTAGTTTTTAAAAATGTTACATGCCCTTTAAAGAAAACTTGGAAAATACTGAGAAGCTGAAAGAATAAAAATAAGTGCCTCCTATAGTCAAGTCCTATGTCTCAGACACTAGTAACATTTTTCTATTGTATTCTTTCTACCTCTCAACCCTACTCCATAGAGGTGCTTTATGAATTAGTGTAGGTATCCTGTAATTTCAATGGTCTATCCAACTATTAAGCTTAAAACCTAACATTATAATGTAAACATTTCTGTCACTACATAGGCCTCACAAACATAATTTGTAATGACTAGTCAGTATTCCAGCAAATGGACATACCATAGTTTACCTAACTATTCTTTTATTGTTGAACATTTAGGTGCTACAACTTTTTACAGTTGTAAGTGGCATGGCAATTATTAAGCACAAGACAACAGGCTCAAAATGGAGTTGCTTTTGCTGAGCCCCATGTCACCAAACCAAGGCAACTTGATTACAGTTTGACTCCCCCAGAAATGAACTCTTAAACTGATTAATCAGGAATTGCCTGACCAGCAGCAGTGAGGTAATCTGCCTGGCAGACTCTTCCATCTTCATGCAGGGGTGTCCAACCTACAGCCCATGGGTTGCATGCGGCTCAGGATGGTTGTGAATTTGGCCCAAAACAAAATTGTAAATTTACTTAAAACATTATGAGATTTTTTTTGTGCGTACGTGTTGCAGTGCATTAACGTATGGCCAAAAACAACTCTTATTCTTCCAGCGTGGTACAGAGATGCCAAAAGTTTGGACACCCATACCTGAAAATAACTTTGCAATAATAACTATTTTTCTTTTTTGTCCAGTATAACTTCTTTGTTCCCGTTCCTTTCAGCTTATAAAAGTCTTCCATGTGGCCCTGGCCAGTGTGGCTCAGTTGGTTGGAGCATTGTTCCATAAACTGAAGGGTTGTGAGTTCAATTCCCAGTCAGGGCATATACCTAGGTTATAGGTTTGATCTCTGGTCAGGTCGTGGGTGCATGTAACCCTTGGTCTGGGTGTCGATTTCCATTCTGAGCACACACAGGAGGGAACTAATCAATGCTTCCTTCTTGCACCAATGTTTCTCTCTCTTCCTTCCTCTTTCCCTTCCTTTCTCTTTAAAAGAAGTGAAAAAATATCCTCAGATTAGGACAAAAAAAAGAGAAAAAAAGTCCTTCATGTTGTATGGCTTTTTGGAGGTCCTTTCTATTTGCTGGATTCTATCTTTTGCCTGATTCAGACCAATTTTTGTCCATATAAACTCAAAATTTAAATATGCTTCAGTTAAATTTTTAACACAATAAAATAATTATTTTGCATGAAATTGTTCAATATTTTAATCTTGTTGTTTACATCCTATTTGGAGCTCTTTCTCTGTCTCTATCTCTTTCAGCCATCTATAAAAAGTTGGAGTCCCACCCTGGCTGGTGTGGCTCAGTGGATTCAGTGCTGGCCTGTGAAGTAAGGGGTCACTGGTTCAATTCCCAGTCAGGGCACATGCCTGGGTTGTGGGCCAGGTCTCAGGTGGGGGGCATGCAACAGGCAACCACGCATTGATGTTTCTTACCCTCTCTTTCTTCCTCCCTTCCCCTCTAAAATAAATAAATAAAATCTTCAAAAAACAAAAAGGAATGGTTAAAATGGAATATTTTTT
>PVKM010036281.1:0-14837 GCA_004027735.1 Carollia perspicillata
AAAGAATGGAGTTTTGGTTTTCGAATTAAGAAACTCTATCCCATAAGTGTTATCTGAAATCAACAACAAGTTCATTGCCTGGCTTGTTTCACTTAGCATAATGATCTCCAGATTCATCCATGCTGTTGCAAAGAAGAAACTCCTTTTTTCTTTCTGCTGTAATGTATTCCATCACGTAAATGTACTATAAATTTTTTATCCATTCATTTACTGATGGGTATTGAGTATGCCTCCAGCACTTGGCTATTGTAAATTGTGCTGCTGTGCACATTGGCATGCCTAGGTTCTTTTGAATTGCTGTTTCAGGATTCTTAGGGTATAATCCCAGCAGTGGAATTGCTGGGTCAAAACACAGATCAATTCTTTTAGTTTTCTAAGGAAATTCTGTAGTTTTCCATAATGGCTGCACCATTCTGCAATCCCACCAACAGTGCATGAGGGTTCCCTTTTCTCCACATCCTCTCCAACACTTGTTGTTTGTTGCTTTGTTTATGGCTGGGGTGGGAGGGCAGTGATGGGGGAAATGGAGACAACTGTACTTGAACAATAATAAAAAAAGAAGAAAAGACAAAAAATACAAGTCCAAAGTTTCAATAATTTATATTACTAAAAATATATCATGTGAAATGTCCCAAAATTATTTTTAAAATACTAAATAGAAATAAAAGTACATGCAATTTACATGAATATTTTATATACTGTATGTGTTTTCAAAAAATGTAGTGGATTCTAATATTTCCTAGCCTGTTGAAGGTACTGGGGATATAGGTATCCCCTCCTTACTTCTGTGGGAAGACTTTCTTGTTGACTAAACTTTAGTAAGGCTCCTCTAGCCATTTTCTAGAGTAGGCCTCAACATTGGACTTTCATGTTTATGCTGCAGAATTCAGTGATTGCAAAGATCCTGCTAGATCAGTTTAGGAGACATTATCTCATACTTGATATTTGATCAGCCCTGACATATAACCAAGTTTTTGATTTGGTTCACTTTAATAAGAATTTTCTGCCCTGGCTGGTGTAGCTCAGTGGATTGAGTGCGGGCCTGTGAACCAAACAACTGCAGTTCGATTCGCAGTCAGGGCACATGCCAGGGTTGCAGGCCAGGTCCCCAGTAGGGGATACATGAGAGGCAACCACACATTGATGTTTCTCTCCCATTCTTTCTCCTTCCCATCCCCTCTCTCTAAAAATAAATAAAAATATTTTTTTAAAAATAAAATTTTTCCCAACCCTTGATATTTCTGTAGTTTTTTATCAACAGATGCCCCAGCCATCCCCCACTTGCTTGTTGGCTATAAATTCCCATTTGTTTTTGGATTTGGAGTTGAATTCAATCTCTTCCCTCTAGTTTGTTAATCTTGACACCTATCTCAATAATCCTAAAGTCTTCCTTATAGTTTTGACAAATGTCAGAAAAATATTTTCTTTAAAACATGATAAAGGTATACTTTAATATATATAATTTAAATATATATAACTATATGTATATATAATTATATATAAAATATAAATATATAAATGATAAATATATAACTTAAAAATAATGCATTTTAGTGTTTCAGTAAATTGATATGTGCTGCACATACAGTTGAAATTTGGATTCTTTGAAAATTTACATTGAAAATTTTACTTTGAAATAAACCAACATATTTCACTTGGCTCAAAGATAGAGAAGTTTTACTCTCACTTTTTCTTCTTTATGTCTTCGTTCAACCTTATTTTCATGATTCTATAATTGCTGGCATGAAAAATCAATTTTCAAATTTATTTTGTAGAACCAGGTATATAGTAAAATAATAGTTTTAAAACACTTTTCTTTTTTGTGAATGTGGTCCCCTTAATGGTTATGTGTAGACATAATTTCTGTGTCCAGTAATTGAGTGGCACTGTTAGTGGTACCCAAAATGACACCAAAATTTTACTACAATTGGACTTTTGTTCAGCAACTTTGGTACTTGAGGTCTGGCTAAGAAAGAATTCAGGTCCAAGATTCAAATAAAGCAAGAGTTTAGTTAGAAAGTCACAGAGGTAGAAAAAGTAAGCCATAGAAGAATTGGGTTCAGGAAACAGGTTACAGAGGAAAAAGAACGGCTCATGGAACATAAAAGAAAGCAAGAAAGGTAGAAGTAATATTCTTGGGGGGAAGAAGAGGAAGATGGAAAAGATTTATGCGCATTTCTGAGGCGGAGTGTGTGCTGAGTTCTTTGTCTTATGTGCTTTTAAGAGTGGAAATTTTAGATGAGGTCCCAGGAGAGAATCTCAATAGAATATTCATCAACTTTCCAGGTGTGTCCTTGCAGGATCATGGGCTCCACTGCTTGGTCAGTGCCAGGGGAGGAGGGAGTCATTAGTCAATGCCACTGGTCCAGATGTCAGCCATGGAAGCATTTGTCTGGTTTTGTTTCTTTTCTGGATCTAGAGCTGAAACAAATGAGAAGACAACTTAAAAATCGAACAACTTAGATATAGCTGATATGGGTCAAAACCTCATTGTCTGGAGGCTTAATGATTAAGGGCTACTCTCCAGTCCTCCTTATTTGTTTCCTCTTTAAGTGGGTCTAACCCACATGACTAGCAACATGTCAGGAGAGGAAAGATCAGGTGAGGGCCCAAAACACATGACCAGTGATATTAAATGTCAAGGGGTCTAAACAGCACGGCCAGCAATGTTCTAGAGGAGGAAAGGTTAATCTAGAGGTGAGGTCCTTGTTTCCCCACTTACACCCATTCTTAGACACCTGGGACTTTCTGGCCTGGTGACATTCTGTACCTGCCTATCATCCTTGCTCTGCTCATGTCTGTATAACTTCCCACCACAGTACCTTTGACAGAGTTCAACATGAAAAAAGGAGCCATTGTGCCATTTCTTAGGAATAGTGTTTAACTCTACAGCATGGTCTCTGCTTTTCTAAATCATTTTGAAAAGCCTTATGTAATGAATATTGTTAGATTTCTAATGGTTATTTCCTTTTTTAAGTATATTTTATTGATTAAGCTATTACAATTGTCCCATTTTTTTCTCCCCTTTATCCTCCTCCACCCCCACCCCTTTCTCTCCAGAATTCCCTTCCCCCTTAGTTCATGCCCATGGGTTGTACATATAAGTTCTTTGGCTTCTCCATTTCCTATACTATTCTTAACCTACCCCTATTTTGTACCTAACAGTTATGCTTCTTATTCCCAGTATCTTTCCCCAAATCAGCCCCTCCCCCTCCTCACTGATACCCCTCTATGTGATCTCCATTTCTGTGATACTGTTCCTGGTCTAGTTGTTTGCCTAGTTTGTTTTTACTTTTGTTTTTAGGTTCAGTTGTTGACAGTTGTGAGTTTATTTTCATTTTACTGTTAATACGATTGATCTTTTTTCTTAGATAAGTATCTTAACACTTCATATAACAAGGGCTTGGTGATGACGAACTCCTTTAACTTTCCCTCATCTGGGAAGCCCTTGGTCTTCCCTTCAACTCTAAATGATAGCTTTGCTGGATAGAGCAATCATGGGTGTAGGTCCTTGATGTTCATGACTTTGAATACTTTCCAGCTTCTTGCTTGTAAGGTTTCTTTTGAGAAATCAGCTGATAGTCTTATGGGAACTCCTTTATAGGTAACTGTCACCTTTTCTCATGCTGCTTCAAAGATTCTCTCCTTGTCTTTACTCTTGAGCAATTTCATTATGAAGTGTCTTGGTGTATTCCTTCTTGGGTCCAACTCCTTTGGGACTCTTTGAGTGCCCTGGAATTGTATGTCTATTTCCTTCATCAGATGGGGGAAGTTTTCATTCATTGTTCTTTCAAATTTGTTTTCAATTTCCTGCTCTTCCTGTTCTTCTTTTATCACCATTTTTATTTGAATATTGGAATGTTTAAAATTGTCCCAGAGGTTCCTAATCTTCTCCTCAATTATTTGAATTCTTTTTTTTAAATTCTGTTCTGGTTGAATGTTTATTTCTTACTTCTGTTCCAAACAGTTGATATGAGTCCTGATTTCTTTCACTTCACTATTGATTCCATGGATATATTTTTTATTTCAATTTTCATAGCCTTCACTTCTTCCCTTATTTTGAAGTTGTAGCTAGTCATTTCTGTGATCATAATGACTACTAGTGTTTTGAACTCTGCATCTGGTAGGTTGGCTATCTCCTAATGGCATGGTTCTTTTTAAGGAATTTTGACATGTTATTTTACTGGTCCATATTTCTTTGTCTTGGCATACCTGTTACATTGAGATGGGGGAGGCTTAGGTATTCACCAGGGTACAGCAACCCACTTCACTGCATTGTTGTGCTGTATGTAGGGGAAGGGTCAAAGAGGGAACAATGCCACTTGCTTGGCTCTCACCCTGCTTTCAGTCACTTCCCTCACTGCCCTCAGTCAACATAACCCCACAGGTTTTTAAAGCCAGAGATTTTGAAGCGTTATTTCCCCATGCTGGAACCCTGGGTTTTGGGGTCTGACTCACTCCCCAGTTGTTCCTCCCCATTTATGCAAACTTCAATGTGGGACTACTTGTTCAGCAAGCCACCACCTTCACTGCTGAGTCTGCCAGCCACCTCATTGACAGGTGTCATCTCCTCCAGAGCTGCTCATCGCTGACCCTCTCACCAGTCTAGATTAATGTCTCTTCTTTAACTCCTTTGTTGTCAGACTTACATGCACTTTGGTTTTCTGGCAGTGTGGCATTTCCCCACCCTCTTCTTTTTTAGTAGGTGTTCAATATAGTGGTCTCAATTTTCCTCCCACAATTTACCCCCACCACATCAACCCCCAGCTCCCACCTTCAAGACTACCCCACTTTGGTTTTGTCCATGTGTCTTTTATACATGTTTCATAATGACCCATACCCCTGTTAACCCCTCTATCCCCTCAAAGTTCCTCTCTTGCTACTGTCAATTTGTTCTTGTTTCAACAATTCCAGTTATATTTTGCTTGTTTTTTTTTTTGATTTTTGATTATCTTCCACTTACAGGTGAGATCAAATGATATTTGTATTTCACTGCTTGGCTTACTTCACTTAGCATAATGCTTTCCAGATCCATCCATGTTGTCTTGAAGGGAAGTAGCTTATTGTTTCTTTCTGTTGCATAATATTCCTTTGGGTAAATGTACCAAAATTTTTTTATCCACTCATTTACAGGTGGGCACTTAGGTGGCTTCTGACACTTGCCTATTATAAATTCTGCTGCTATGAATATTGGGAAGCATAGGTTCTTTTGAATTGGTGTTTCAGGATTCTTAGGATATAAACCCAGCAGTGGAATTGCCAGGTCAAAAGGCAGTTCCATTTTTAGATTTCTGAGGAAATTCCATACTGTTTTCCACAGTGGCTATACCAGTCTGCATTCCCACCAACAGCATATTAGGGTTCCTTTTTCTCCACATCCTCTCCAATACTTGTTTGTTTATTTGTTTATGATGGCCATTTTGACCAGTGTGAAGTGGTATTTCATTGTGGTTTCAACTTGTCTCTCTCTGATGGCTAGTGATGTTGAGCATCTTTTCATAGGTCTGTGAGCACTCAGTATGTCCTCCTTGGAGAAGTGTCTGTTGAAGTCCTTTGCCCATTTTTTAACTTAGTTGTCTCCCTGGAGTGGAGTTGTGTGAAATCTTTATATATTTTAGAGCTCAAACCCTTGACCATGGTATCATTTACAAATATATTTTTCTACACAGCTGGTTCCCTTTTCATGTTGCTGATTATTTTTTTAGCTGTGCAGAAGCTCTTTATTTTGATAAAGTCACAGTTGTTTATTTTTTCCTTTATGTTTCTTGCTCCAGAGGACATATCAGTGAAAATATTGCTATGTGGGATATCTCAGATTTTCTGCCCTATGTTCTCCTCTGAGACTTTTATGATGTGATGACTTATATTTAAGTTTTTTATCCATCTTGAGTTTATTTTTGTGCATGGTGTCTGTTGTTGGTCATTTCATTTGTGGTATATACCTGTCCAGGTCTCCCAACATTGTTGAAGAGGCTATTTTTTATACCATTTTACAGTGCTACTTCCCTTATCAAATATTAATTGACAATAGAGACTTGGATTTATTTTTGAGCTCTCTGTTTAGTTCCATTAATCTATATGTCTAGTTTTATGCCATCACTAGACTGTTTTGATTACTGTGGCACTGTAATGTAGTTTTATATCAGTTATTGTGACACTTTCCACTTTATTGTTTTTTCTCAAAATTGCTGCAGCTATTCAGGGTCATTTATGCTTCCCAATAAACTTTTGAAATGTTTGTTCCATATCTTTGAAATGTGTCATTGGTATTTCTTAAAGATTTTATTTATTTGTAGATAGAGGGGAAGGGAAGGAGAAAGAGAGGGAAAGAAACGTCAATGTGTGGTTGCCTCCCATTTGTCCCCTACTGGGGACCTGGCCCAGAACTCAGACATGTGTCTTGAGTGGGAATCAAACTGGCGACCCTTTGATTCTCCGGCCCACTCTCAATCCAATGAGCTAGACCAGCCAGGGTTGTCATTGGAATTTTGATAAGATTGCATTGAATCTCTAAATTTTAGGAGGTTATATGTACTTTTTGATGATGTTAATTATTCCAATCAATGAACATAGTACATGCTTCCATTTGTTTTTCCCTTAATATCTTTCTTCAGTGGTGTGTAGTTTTCTGAGTACTATTCTTTAATTTCCTTGGTTTGATTTATTCTTAGGTGTTGTATTTTTCTTGTTGCTATAGCAAATGGGATATATTTCTGGTTTCTCTTTCTGATATTTTATTGTTGGCATAACAAAATACCTTGAAATTCTAATTACTGACTTTGTATCCTGCTGTTTTGTCTAATTCAGTTATTAGGTGAGTAGGTTTTTGGTGGAGTCTATAGTATTTTCTATGTACAGTATCATATCATCTCCATATAATGGCAGTTTTTCTTCCTCTTTTCCACTTTGGATTTTTGTGTTTTATTAATATTTTATTACTATTTTTATTTTGTCAAGTACAATTGCCTCCATTTCACCACACAACTCCCTCCCCTCAAAGACATCCCCACTTCCTACCCTCTATCTTACCCCCTTTTTGTTTGTCCATGTGTCCTTTATTCATGTTCTTAACAACCCTTCCCCATTTTCCCCCAATTATGCCCTCCCACCTTCCCTCTGGTGTCAGTTTGTTGTTAATTTCAATGTCTCTGGTTATGCTTGCTTCTTTTTTTGGTGATTAGATTTCTCCTATAGGTTAGATCATGTGGTATTTGTCTCTCACTGCTTGGTTTATTTCATTTTGCACAATCCTCTTCAGATCCATCCATGCTGTCCCAAAGGGTTGGAGCTCTTCCTTTCTTTCTGCTACATAGTATTCCATCGTATAAATATACCACACTTTTTTTAATGCACTCATTTATTGATAGCCACTTGGGTTGCTTTCAGCACTTGGCTACTGTAAATTGTGCTGCTATGAACATTGGTGTTCGTGGGTTCAGTTGCCTTAGGATATTGTTCCAGCAGTGGAGTGCCAGATCAAAAGGCAGTTTCATGTTTAGATTTCTGAGGAAATTTTATAGTGTTTTCCACAGTGGTTGCACCAGTTTGGATTCCCACCAACAATGTACTAAGTTTCCCTTTTCTTCATAACCTGGCTAGCATGTGTTGTTTGTTGATTTGGTTATCGTGGCCATTCTGCAAGGTTTGAGGTAGTAGTGGTTTTAATTTTCATCTCTCTGATTGATGCCCTTTACTTATATTTCTTGCCTGATCTCATCAGCCAGGACTTCCAATCCTATGTTGAATAAAACTGGTGAAAGCAGACATCCTTGTTTTCTTCCCCATCATAGTGGAAATGCTTTCAGTTTTGAGCTTTGACTATGATGGTGGCTGTAGTTTTTTCATAGATGACCTTTATTTTGTTGAGGTATGCTTCCTCTATTCCCACTTTACTGAGTGTTTTTATCATATATGGGTGCTGGACCCAGTCAAATGTTTTTTCTGCATCTCTTTATATGATCATGTGATTTTAATATTTTCTTTTGTTGATGTGATATATTACATTTATTGCTTTGTGAATATTGCAGCATCCTTTCATCCTTGGGATAGATCCCACTTGATCACATTCTATTATCTTTCCAATGTATTGGGGTATGCCATTTATCAATATTGTGTTGAGGATTTATCATCTATGTTCATTAGTGACATTGGCCTCTTGTTATGTTTCTTTGTTGTGTCTTATCTGGTTTTGGGGTTAATGGTGATGGCTTCATAAAAAGAGCTTGAGAGTCTCTAGTCTTCTTGGATTTTTTGAAATAGCCTGTGAGGAATAGGAATTATCTCTTCCTTAAATATTTTGTAAAATTCTCCCATGAAACCATCCAGTCCAGGGCTTTTGTGTGCTGGGAGTGTTTTGATTATTGCTTTGATTTTGCCAGCTGTTATCAGGCTGTTCAGGCTTTCTGCTTCTTCTTCCTTGAGTTTTGGAAGATTATATTATTCTATTAATTTGTCCATTTCCTAAAGGTTTTCAAATTCCTTGGCATGTAGTTCTTCATAATCATTTCTTAAAATCCTTTGTATTTCTGTGGTATCAGTTGTAATCTCTCCTCTTTCATTTTTTATTGTGTTTATTTGGGTCCTGTCTCTTTTTTTCTTGATGAGTCTGCTTAAAGGCTTGTTGATTTTGTTTATCTTTTCAAAGAACAAGCTCTGAGATTTATTGACCCTTAGAATTGTTCTTTTTGTCTGTATGTCTTTTAACTCTTTTCTGACCTTTGTTAGTTCCATGCTTCTACTTGCTGTGCACTTTGTTATTGTTTCTCCAGTTAAGGTAGATGTAGGGTTAAGTTGTTTATATGAATTTTTTTTTAGGTTGGCCTGTATCACTATCAAATTACTTATCAGTGGTGTCTTCACTTGTTCCATAAGTTTTGGACTGCTATATGTTTTTTTTATTTGTTTCCAGAAACTTTATGACTCCTTCATTGATCTCATTATTGACCTATTTATTGTTTAATAGCATGCTATTCAACATCCACAAATTTGTGTGTATTTCAGTTTTTCCTTGAATTTGGTTTATTGTTTCAGTCCCTTATTGTCTGAGAAAATTCTTGGTATGATTTCAATTTTCTCGAATTTGTTCAGGCTAGTTTTGTGTGCTATTATGTGGTCTATCTTCGAAAATGTTCTATGTGCATTTGAAAAGAATGTGTACTTTGCTCCTTTGAGAAGAATGATTCTATACATATCAGTTAAGTCTATTTGATCTAGGGCATTGTTCAATGCCGCAGTATCCTTGTTGATATTTTCTTTGGAAAAGCTAACCATTTTTGACAGTGAGGTACTAAAATTTCCCTAGTATAAGTGTGTTGCTGTCTATATACGTCTTGAAGTCTTCCAAGATTCTCGTTATGTATTTTAGTGCTCCTCTGTTGGGTGCATATATGTGTATAATGTTTATGCCTTCTTCATGGATTATTCCCTTGAATATTATGAAGTGTCCCTCTGTGTCTCTTTTTATGGCCTTCTTTATGAAGTCTATTTTTGTAATATAAATATTGCTACTCTGTCTTCTTTTACTGTCTATTTGCTTAGTATATTTTTCCAACACTTCACTTTCAGTCTGTGTAGGTCTTTTGTTCTGAGGCCGGTCTCTTGTAGGCAGAAAATATGTGGGTCATGATTTATTATCCATTCAGCTAAGTTTCGTCTTTTGATTGGGGCACTTAATCCATTTACATTTAAAGTTCTTATTGATAGGTACTCATTCATTTTTCTCCTTTGTGCCTGTGTTCCTCTCTCACTGTTTTACTTCATTTTTTCAGCAATTGTTTTAGCACATCTTAAAATGCAGGTTTGGTAGAATTGTATTCTTTTAGTCTTCTTTTTTTTTCTGGGACACTCTTTATTTTACTTTCTATTCTAATTGAGAGCCTTGCTGGGTAGAGCAGTCTTGGTTGCAGGCCTTTGTTTTTCATTACTTGGAGTGTTTCTTGCCATTCTTTCATGGTTTGCAGTGTTTCTACCAAGAAATCAGCTGCTAGCCTTATCAGAGCTCCTTTGTATGTTACTTCTTTTTTTAACCTTGCTACTTTTAACATTCTCAGTTTGTTTTTAAAACTTAGCATTTTAATTATGGTGTGTCTTGGAGTAGTCCTCTTTGCATTCTTCTTGATTCAGACCTGTGCTTCTTGAACTTCAGTGGTTATCCTTCTCCAAATCCAGAAAGTTTTCTGTCATTGTTATTTTCAGACAGGGTTTCTATCTCTTGCTCCTTTTCTTCTTCCTCTGGTATTCCTATTATTCAAAATTTGTTTCATTTCATGTTGTCTTTCAACTCCCTTAAGCTATGTTCATATTTTTGAGCCTTTTTTCTTACAATAGCTCTTCCTGTGTATTTCTTTCTATGTTGTTTTCCAGCTCAATAATTCTGTCCTCCACTTCATGCTGCCTGCTTGTAATTCCTTCTAGTGTATATTTTTATTTCAGAAATCTTGTTCTTCATATCCTCCTGTTTCTTTTTATAGATTCTCTTTCCTTTTTCATACTGTTGTAATTGTCACTCAGTTCCTTCTATTTACCTGTGAGTTCCTTCATCATACTTATAACAATTCTTTTGGATTCTATATCTGATCATTTGCTTGTCTCTATTTCATTTATTTCTTTTAGTGAGGAGTCTTTGATTACTTTTGATTGCAGTTTTTTTTATTTTCTCCCCACTTTAGGTGAGACTTTTTCTTTTTTTCCTGTGATTCCCAATGCTCTGCTTTGCTAATTATCTTCATAGAGCTAAGCTCTATTGTTGGAGTTCTCTGGGACTCAGGTTCATCTACTTGTCCAGATGCTCTAGGGTTGACTTTCTTTCACTTGAGCGAGTTTTCCTGTTGTACTTGTGTTTTATCCATTAGTGGCTCCTTTGTTGGGGTCTCTCCTCCAGAGTACTTTCTGGCATGCAGAGCTCCCACTTTACCTTGTATGTAATCAGGGACTGATGAAAGATGAAATGGATTAAGACAGCAATAAAGTATTTCATGGAATTTATAGAACCAACATGTAAGAAACAGATAGGAAACTCTTTGAAGAAGTACAGCAATGACCATGATATTTCACCCAATGACATACTTTTTGTAAAAAGTGAAAAAGAGATAAGACTCTTATTATAGGGGTAAAAGAATGTGAGCTCACTCCAGAAAGCAGAGTGCTTATGTGAGGTTAGATGGTGAGATATAGTGAGAGTAATGGATGGAAACTTGGCTTAGTGTGTGAGAGAATAAAATTAATCACAATAGTAGTGAATCTCAGGAAGATAGTGAAATGGGCCAAATCCAGGGAGGGGTGCTATGTAGTATTTACAATAATACAAACAACAATTATTTATGATAATACTGGAACAACAATATGACAAGAAATATGTGATCTGAATAAACAGAATAGAAAGTAAAAGACCAAGAGGAGTGTGTTATTGGAATGTGAGTGAGTTGAAAGAACAAAAATTAAAATGCAATATGAAAAAGAGAAAAAGGAATACCAGTCAAATGATACAACTGAACAGAAAAAGGAAGAAAATTAGAGAGGAGAAAAATTATTACCAAGTAAAAGAAATAAAAGTATAGAAAAATAATAAAAAATAAACAATAAAATTTAAGTTCTATAGGATATCAAAGTGAAATTTGTCTCAGTTTCTCACTTGTTGGCATTAGCCTTAGGATCCCTTTCTGGAGCTGTTTTGATCCTTTCACAGTTCCAGGTATTATTGTCTCACACTTGTGAAAAAGAAAAAAGAAGGAAGGGGGAAAAAGCCTCCTGCTGACTTTAAATCTGCTAAGCCAATTCTGCTGGTCTTCCTGGATGCTCTGGGCAAAGCAGGGGCTGAGCTTCACTTTTTTCCTTTCTAGTGTTTTTGTGAAGATGGGAGTTAGTTCTGGGTTGTAATATTCACAGGTGCCCAGCCTTCATTCTAGGCCTTAAGAATGCTGCAGGACCCTCACTGTTCCTCTGCACAAGGCCAAGGTTGGTGCCTTTAATCCACCATGTTGTTCTGCCTGTGAGGTTCCCTGACTAGAAGAAACTCACACCCTACCTCCTCCCTCTTTGCTGGCCTGGGTGCTGTGCATTCTGAGTCCCTGCAGGGTAGTTTAGTTCTCCTAAATTAAGTTAAATTAAGTTAAATTAAGTCTCTCAGGGGACTGCTGTCCCTCCGAGCTCCTGCTGCACTTCTTTGGTCAGTCCCTGAGGCACCCTGATTAAGAGCAAATAATGCCCCTCCTCCTCCCACTTCACTGGCCCAGCTGCTACACAAGTGTTCCTTAACCAGCAGCTGAGAGCATTTTTTAAATTCCTCTTTTTGTGTGCCAGGCATTGTTAACAAGCACTTGGCTTTTCACACAGCCAAACTCTGATCAGTCCAAGACTAATCATGTCAGGGTTAGTCATGGCCCAAATATTCTACCTTCTCCAAGTGTCACCAGATTCCCCAATTAATCTGGTACTATTCCAGTCAGTAACCACAGTCCCAGAGGGGGAACACTGACTTTGTGCATCTACCACTCCATTGTTATCCCCTGACCCAGTGACTTCAAGCATCTAGATCTCTCTTGGTGTGGGTCTGCCTTCTCTGATCTGGTAGAGGAGGGTGCTTTGAAGTTACAGTTGCTGATCTGGCTCTCCTCCAAATGTTCTGTGGCAGTCTCCAACCCTGGCTCCTGGTGCCAGGCTGGGGAACACAGCAGTCTTGGTCCCCATGTAGATCTCAGGGACCTTACCATCCCAAAGAAATCTCCTTACCATCTGTTTTTTAATGTTCTGTACAATTTTGCCTTCCACACTTCATATAAGCTAGGATTTTGCTGGCTGTTGGCTCTGTTCTTCAGAAGATTGGCTAAGTGTTCCAGTTGGGTGTGCTGACAAGTGGGTTCAGCTCCCACCTAACTTGCCACCATCTTTTGATCTTTCTTCCTCAACATTTCTACATTAGGAACCCACCTAGGTGGCACCAAACTTGACTCCTAAAAGGAACAGTACATCTGATCACTATTGCTTAGACATGCTGAAGAGATTGAGAAGGAAAGCAAACCTTTTTATGAACAAATCAAACAAGCAAGCAAAATATAACCAGAGACATTGAAATTAAAAACATACTGACAGAAACCAGAGGGGAGGTAGAAGGGGATAATGGGGGGAAAGTGGGGAATGGTTTTCAGGAACAACTACAAAGGACAGATGGACAAGACCAAAGGTGGGTAGAATCAAGTATGGGAATAGGGATGGCTGAGGTGTGGGGGGTGTGGAGAGGGGAAAATGGAAACAACTGTACTTGAACAACAATAAAAAAAAAAGAAAGAAAAAAAAAACCCAAACAAACACGAAAATAAAAGGCAGTGTGACCCTGGAAGAATTTTAGAATCTCTGCCAAAATATTTGAAAACCAGGGTGAAATGGACAAATTTGTAGCAAAATATAATCTCTCAAAACTGAATGAAGATGAAGCAGAAAGGCTGAACATTGATAACTGTTGGTGAAATCAAAGCAGTAGTGAAAAAACTCCAGACATACAAAAGCCCTCGACTGGATGGTTTCACAGGAGAATTTTACAAAATATTTAAGGAAAAGCTTACCCCTATCCTTCTTAGAATATTTCAAAAAATCAAAGAAGAGGGAAGACCCCCAAACTCTTTTATGAAGACAGTGTCATCCTAATTCCAATACCAGATAAAGATACAATGAAGGAAGAAAACTGTAGAAAAATATTAATGATGAACACAGATGCTGAAATTCTTAAAAGAACTACTGGAAAAACACATCCAGCAATACATTAAAAAGCTCATACACTATGAACAAGTGGGATTGTAGTAGAAGTTAAAGCTGGCACTCTGTTCCGGATTTCTGATAAATCCCTGGTGGCCCCCAGGCTCCAGATGACCACCTGCTGACTAGTTGACTCCCTGTCTGAGACTCAGGTAATCTCTTACTGTCTCTTTGTCCCTGGCCCCGGACAATTCCCACCCTCTACTTCTGTGTTTTTGGCTCCCATGCTCCTGCTCCCTGCTTGTGCTGAGTGACCCCTCCTCTCCCCACTTTGTTACAATGGTATTTAACCACCCACCTGACCCCTCCTCAGTGCCCAGAATTTGGAGGCTTCTCCTCTGGGTCCACATGCGTTAATAAAGCGTTCACTCCATTGACCCCATGTCTTGTCAGAGTCCATTTTTCCACAACGTTTTGGTTCCCTGACCGGGAAACGACTCACACAAGCAGGCGATTGCCTCCGGTGAAGACGGGCAGGGATAACGATGTGAGGCAGTGGCCAAGAGGGGAGCACGTGCCCCAGTGATTTCGGGCCCCAAATGGCCGAGACTCAGTTCTGCTCCGAGCCCCGCTCTGTTCCCCAACCTGGAACATGGACCCGAAAATGGACTGAGACCAGGTTGAAGGAGGGAAAGGATCTTTCCCCCTTCTCAGAAGGCGCCAAATTGGTAAGTGCCCCAGGGACCAGGCCCGAGCATCAGGCCCACCTTAAGGGTGGAAGGGGAGGATGGTCACCTCTCAGGCCTTTTGGCCTCAGGTTCAGGTAGAATTTCCCTGCTCGGGAGGGAAACGTAATAACTTCACTGTGACTATGTGTGTATGTTGGTGTGTGTAGAGAACAAAGAAAGAGTTAATATTAAGACACAGAAAGCTGCATACAACAAGGAGTAGGAGTTAGTGTTAAGAAGATAAAATTAGAAAAGCCATAACTGCATAACCACCCTAGGCTTGTGTTCCAGAAAGTGAAGAAAGGCAAGATAAGCAGAGCTGACCTGGCAGATAGCCATCTGGACAGTTGCCCAAGTGAAAAGTTTCTTTCCTTGCCTCAGCTTTTGAGCACGAGCCTCTCCGACCAATTACCAAGGAGAGCA
>PVKM010036282.1:0-14860 GCA_004027735.1 Carollia perspicillata
TGAGGCCTTAGCGTCTGTCTCCATTAGCCTTTTGATAGAGGTATTGTATGGTACTTTCAGTGCCAGCTGCATTACAAAAATGTTGATGGCCAGTATCTTGGCCTGTGATAATTGGGTGCTTTCAGTGTTAGAACTGCCAAGCTGTTCATTAGCTTCATGTAAGGACTGCACATCATATTTTTATTTTCATTTTGATCTGCCAACATTATCGTCTTCTTAAGTAGATGTCTGCTAAAGTGTTTTGAGAGGTGCTTGTTTTCACAAAATAATCATCCTGAATTAGTGAGTTACGAACAGCTGCCTCAAGTGAGAACTGATTTAGTCCATTACTCGAAGCATGAACCGAAACATTATTGGTGCACAGAGAATTTATGGGAAAATTCACTCCGGCTACGCTCTGACAACAGCGGTGCAAATCCGGGTGGCGCTCTGGGACTGAGGCAATTTCACTATTCATAGAACTCTGATATCTAGTGGTTTCTTGATCAGCAGAGAGGCGCTACAGATATTAAGAAGCGATTAAATAAGGAAAAGGAAGCTAAGCTTCTTATGACTTCACTGTACAAGCTTTGATTTCTTTGTTCCCCTTTGTCCACTCTAAAACGTGGATATTGTTATGCAAAAGTCTGACTACCACACCCCTGTGCAACATGGGACTAGGGTTTCTAATTCGTGTTCCAGCTCTCATCACTTATTTTACGAGTAGATTTTAGGATTCTGATGGAGCTTGCTGAGTTGGCAGCCAGGTAAATAATCATTAAACTTGAAAGTGGCACGGCCCTCACAGTCAAGTCTTTGAGCACATTTGGAACTCAGAGATGGCTCGAGCTGCCACCTGGCACGAGTGACGGCTTCCATCCAGAAGGAGACAGTCTGCACCGCGTCATCCCTGGGAGAGGTAGACCAAGAGTGGTACATGTTATAATCCTCATCAATGGTAATGATAAAAATGCTAATAACAGCAATGATAAAAAATTGTTGTTGGCACAGAAAGATATTGCAAAGCCTGGTTCTCAGGATTATTGTTAAATTACCCTGGCAGAGAGCCGTGCTTAGTGAAATCGGTTTGGATGCAGAAGATGCTAGGAGATTTGAGTTCTAGACCTCTTTTTCACATCATTTCTATGGCCTTAAGAAAATCAAATAATTTCTCTGGGTGTTAGTTTCCTCAACCATAATACAGCCATAGAAATGGGTGTTAACTGCAAGTTGACAGGTGATAGAAATGCTGCAAAACCAAATTGTGGGGATGGGTGTGCGACTTGGTACATTTACTTAAAATGATTGAATTATATGGTTAAAATGAGTGCATTTTATGGCATGCAAATTATGTTTCAATGAATTTGTTAAAAGGATGAAGGTGCTTATTCATTTTTTTCAACCAATGAATGGCATATCCTGTTCTCAAAGGGCTCACAATCTCAAGTAGGAGATAAACAAATAAATTTGCAATTATTCTGCCTGTCACCAAAATATAATCAGTGCATTTATAGCAATTACTCAGTGCCAGGCACTACTCTAAACACTTTACACACATTAAGCCTTTTAATCCCTGAAACTATTGTGCCCCTTTCACAAATGAGGCGTCTGTTGTGCAGATTTCTAGAGGCCCCACGTCCATCAAGTGCTGTTGTGACTCAAACCCAGGGCTTCCGGCTCCAGAGTGTGTTCCTTTTAACTGGTACCCCCAGTGCTTCTTCACGGTATTGTGCATAAAATCACAAGCTGTAGGCATTATAGACAAAGGGCACTGCAACAGCTTTGAATGGTCAGGAAAGGACCATCAAAGGAGCTACACACTGAAGAAAGATTGTTGTCAACAAAGAAATGGAGGTAACATCACTCTAATCTGGGAAGGAGAATACATAAAAGCACAAATGCAAGCAATCCCCAAACCCTAAACTCTCTTCCCTCCCTAGAAGTCTACAGTCTGGGACTTTCAGATTGAAGGGACATGGTAGAAGTAATCCAGGAGAGAGTGTAAAAAATCTAATAGAAATAATAAAAGTATCCAAAAAACATGTATTACATTGTGAAAGTTTCTTTTTTAGCTCCCCCCCACCCCGCCTTTTTAAACCTTAGGTAGCTGTTGCAGAAATAGCAAAAGGAAAAACAATTCATTTTTTTATTTTACACGGCCTAATATTACCATTTTCTGGGGAGCGGGTTTGCCCGTTTGCGTTCCCCGGTGCAGAGAGCACAGGAACTGTGAGAGTTCCGGGCCCGTGTACTCTGGGTTGTCCAGGCTCAGCCCTTTGGGACTCTGCAGGCCAGTGAGAAACCCTAGTCTTTGTTTCAGTGTCAGAGGGGCAGGAGGGGGATGAGAAGGACATAAAGACAGCAAGTGTCTGACGCAAATCCGGTCTAAGGTGAGTGGGGCTGCTTTTCGGAGGTGGCCTCACTTGTGGGCACACGGTCTTACACACACTTTACCGATGGGAGGAATTACGGGAGCAATTACGGGAGCAAAGTGCTGCAGCTTGGATTTTCTCCCACGTTTCAAATGTCCTCCTTGTTTTTGATGATATCCTTTTCTTACTCACTATTATTATTTTTTGATATCATCTCTTCCGTTTTTTTTAATCAGTTCACCAATGTTTCTTGATTGGTGATTAGTTTCTTGATTAAACTAAGAAGAAACCTAGTTTAATAGTTCACTCTTTTTTCTGATTAAAGCTTGTAAAGAAATCAGTTTGTCCTTAAGCATAGCTTTGGCCACAATTTTTAAGTTTTAATACACACTTGTGACTAATTTGATGAGCAGTATCAATCTAGTGAGACATACAAATGAAATATTTTTTCTTTAATTCTTGATTTTAGTCATAATCTGCTGAATCTCCCTTTCCCATCATTCGTGGGCACCTTAGATTTCATACCATTTTTGATTATTAATATGCAGTCCAGTTATATATTTATTAGGCAATTCTAGTGGAAATTTGGTAAGAATAGTAAAACACACCAACTCAAATAACCATTGTGTGGAAGTAACAGGACATACCAATATAAGGAAAAAAATCTTTTATGGGAAAAAGGCATACAAACATCGAAAATAAATGGTGCTGAGTGTGTTTTAGCCCACTGCATGAAATTGATGATGTATACCCACCAAAGAAAAGACCTTTTGAGGGAAACAGCGTGAAAAATCCCTCAAAATGAATAGGTACTAATTATGTTCGGATTAGATTCGGAAAAGGGGAGGAATGCCAACACTGATAGAACTCTGAACCCACCGACGCTGAAAGCTTTTCTTTCTGCTTGGCTCTCTCACCAGGACAGAGTGCTGGCAGTGTCATGCGTGTTGTTAGCAGAGCCTGGGAAATGCATGACTTCGGGAAGGAAACACATGCCTCAGAAAGACTGAGGCAAACTCCCTTTGGGGCAGAGATAGCACTCGCCAGTCTCAGTGACATGAACATAGAACTTAACAAGAGCTAGTAGGGAATACAGAATATGTCAGTAGTGAAACAAATACTTAATTGAACGCAGACCGTGGTTGGTGAGTAGGAGGCAAGGGGATTTTGGATAGGAACACTGCCTCTCTTGCTTCTGTATTCCTAATCTAATGCGGCTTCTGTTCCCTCAGCTGGCCTGCTGAAATGGCAATCCGCAAGTAAGCAGGTGAAGTCTAGGAAGTTGAAAGATGTGTAGGAAATTGAAAGTCTCGTCTGGGAGGTTCAAAGCATGCTGCAGTCTCATACACGCTGAGTGGTCACGAGAGGGTGGAGTTCACTGACTCCCATAGTTCACGTGAATTTCTCCCTCTCCTTCCATTCCTCTTCTTAACAATACATCCCTTGACACTATTTACGATGCCATAGAGGCGAAACCCGATTGAAATGTGGATCCATGCTTGGTGTGAAGTTGCTGTTAGTACACTCTGAACAAGTGTGATAAATAGGTTCTGTGTTTCTCCAGGTGCCTCTCCGTGTAAATTGATGACTGCTGCCCAGGGGAGTGAGCAGAGCCTGAAGACATGAAGAGAGATTAGTTTAAGTGTGACAAGGCCATAATCTGTAACGAGGAGCATCTATCACTGTCACACCAGAGAACCACGGTGCTAGTGAGACCCTCTCTGTTCGGAAAAGGTCTCCCGAGCTGTGGCTGATGGTTTAGGCCTCCTTAGCACAATGCACCTATTTCCTCCAATAATGCTCTTTTATTCTAATTTGACAGACTAATTACTGCTACCATTTGGCTTTGAATGACTCAATTATGGCTGCAGTCACTTGGTTTAGTAATTACTAGAATTACGGTTTGGGCCCAGGTCCAGTTTTGTCTTTCTTCTCTTCCCCACAGAAGTAGGAAGAGGCACTTTTATAGGAAAATAGACGGTGATTTGGGAGCCAGGTTGTAACAATTTATTTTAAATGACCTCGGTCAATGGGAACATCACACTGAAGAGCCTGGCTTGAGAACAGGGCTCAATTTTTTTCTTGCTCTTTAAGAAATCTGGCAGCCTGTAACTATAGGCTTGGTTCCCATGGATAATTCTCTTCTCTTTTATAAATGGAGCAAAAAAATCTCCCCCCATTTACTCTCGTTCTTGCGCTAACTTTGTTAAAATGTATTATTAATTGGTTATTAATTCATGATGCTTTGGGTTAACTAGAGCAAAGATTCTAGGTTCTTAACACCTCCTTTCCTGGTTGGTTTTAGAGAGAAGGGATCCCTGGGAAGGCAGACAGCTTTTAGAGATTCCGGGGGCATAGTTTTCCATGGCTCGGAGGCTTTATCAGTTTTATTGCTGCAGTCACTGGGCATTTAGGAGATAATGTTTAATCAGGTAAAGAACATTGGCAAGTTTCAAATTATTTTTGTTATTTTTGTCCTGCGTAACCTTAATTAAGTCACTTAATTTCAGTAGTGTCGATTTCCTCAATCTCTAAATGGGGATTAATCTGAGCTACTTCCCTCATGAGGTTTTTGTGAGAATCAAATGAAGTACCAAAAAGAAGCAAAAAACCAAATGCAACAAAGAGAAAGCAGTCAAAAACATGGCAGACATTAAAGCAACTAGAGCGGTAATCATTTTAAATCCGAAGGGTCTAAATACACCAACAAAAGACAGAGACTGTCAGAGTGGGTAAAAAAAAAAAAAAGAAAAAGAAAAGACCCAACTATAGGTTGTCTATAAAAAATTCACTTTAAATATAAAGTGACTTAGATTAAAAGTAAAGGGATGAAGAGTGGTATACCATACTAACACTAATCAAAAAAAGCCGAAGTAGCTATATTAATTTCAAACAAAGCAGACATGCGCCCGACAACAGAGCATCAAAATGCATGAAGCACAAACGGATAGAATGCAAGGAGAAAAGGGCAAATGCACTGCTACAATTGAACTCTTAAATACCACTGCTTTCCCAGTAACGGATAGAAAAAACAGGCAGGAAATCAGTAAGAAGAGAGTTGACCTCAACCACACTATCAGTCAACTTGATCTAATTGACATTTACAGAATATTCAGCAACAGCAAAATATGCATTCTTCCAGCGTCCACATGGAGCATTCACCAAGACAGAACACATTCTGGCTCATAAAACACACCTCAACAAATTTGAAAGATGAGAAATCACACAGAGTATTCTGTCAGACCGCAATGGAATTGCACCCAAAATTAATAGCAGAAAGATAGCTGGAAAAGCTCCGAATAGGTAAAGAATCAGGAACCTTAGGAACACCGACCCGGAACGAAGCATGCACTCAGGAAATCGTCACTGCTGTTGCCTCTAGTGTGTTGGCGAATGGGGATACCCTGGGAAGAGCAGCTCTGTTCTGCTGTTAGATATGAGAAAAATGTGAGGGTTGGGATGAGATTTCATGACTGTCCCTGAGAATTAAGTCAGTAAGAATTCTCTCGTATCCCCTTGCAGAACCTGTCATTATCCACAAATGTAACCAATCCTCCTTATTTGTGGGTTCTGTATTTGTGAATTTTTCTACTCCTCCAAATTTACTTGTAACCACAACATCAATGCTCACACTGTTTTTGTGGTCATTCATGGAATGAATGGGGAAAAATTCGGGTCACCAAACTCATACATTCCAGCTGAGGTTGAACAAGGTGATGCTCTGCCCTTCTATTTCAGTTCTTGTACTGTAAACAAATTTCCTTCCCACAGTCTGTTTGGTGCCATATACTGTGCGTTTTGTGATTTCTTTATTGACTTTGCTATTTAAAATGACCTCCAAGCATAACACTCGAATGCTGTCTAGTTTTCCTAAGTGTCAGAAAACTGTCAGGTGCCTTGCTAAGAATATACATGTGTTATATTAGTTTTATTCAGGTATATTCAGATATGAGTTATTATGCTATTGGCTGTGAGTTCAACATATATGAATCAAAAGTATATATGAAACAGTATGTCTTTAAGCGGACACAAATAAAACAAGGTTATGTATTATTAAATAGATGACAGTGTGAACGGAGGCTTGAAGGAATCTAATGTTTCCTAGGAGCACTGGTTCAAAATGTGCTAATTCAGTGTTTATGAGGATTTCTAGAACGAAACTACCTCAAATAATGAGAATCGACTGTACATGCAATTGTTGATACTATATACTAGACATTGAACTTTGTACTACTTATGGAAAATTTATTCAAAAAATACGTATGAGCTCTTTCAATGTGCCAGACTTTTTCTAAGTAATGAGGGAATGGTAGTGTATAAATGAAAATCGTCACCCTTCTTTCCTCGTGGGACTTATAGACATGTCTTAGTGATGGTAAGTGCCATGAAAAAATCCCCCCTGCTCTAGAATACGGATTATATAAATAAAACTCAGAGGAGCTATCTAAATTAACATATAAAAAACAAATTCAGATGAAAGAAGTTAAAATTCAAGCTCAGACTTTCTGGCTTTAAAACCCAGTGCCTTTCAATTACTTTACATGTGATTCTTCTCATGAATGCACATACTTCAGCTGCTTGGTAAAGCTACTTCTAGACCCAGTAAGGAAAACCTATCTCAGAATACAAGTCACAGACTGTCGAACAATGGTTTTCAACACAGGGGCCAATTTTGCCTCCCCAGGGGACATCTAATGGTACTTTGAGGCATTCGTGGTTGTCATCTTAAGCAGGGGGTGATACTAACATCTGGTGGGTAGATACCAGCGATGGTCCTTAATATTCTACAAAGTAAAACAAAGAATTATCTGGCCCCGATAGCACCTAGGTGGGGAAACTGTTCTCTAGAGCCAGAGAACTCGTCGGAAGAGCAAGATTTTCAAGCAGCTAGTTTAAGACTTAGGTGGGAAAGCAAAGGATCGGATCTCTTGGCTCTTAATGATCAGATTAATTGTGCAGCAGCATCCTGCCTTTATCAACGTAAAACCTTCCTAAATCGGAAGTTCTCACTTCGGATGCCAACGCATCCCTTTCTCAACAACTTCTTCCTTTCTAAGCTGCCTCAGTATTTTGAGTATTTAGGAACACAGAGCGAACATAAGGAGGAAAGGAAAGGAAGAAATTGGTGGCAGAAAAAAATGGAGAGGCAGAGTAAAATACAAGCATCCGCAAGAGAAACTTGCGTGGCCCTCTCCCGCGCTCTGCCTTCTTCCCTTCAGCTATCCCCCTCTCTTCCTTTCAACGGATACGTACTGAGCATTTTTACTGTGCTAGGCACAGTGTACACACGGGATTATCTCTGGAGGGCACTCTGTTACTGAGAAGCACTGTATTGTACTATGTTGTAGGTCTTACATCTATGATCTCATTTGAGTTTTTTAAAGCTTCATTTTGCAGATGAGTAAATGAGAGTGAGGAAGCATATGTGAACTCGTCCAGGGTAATAGTAGAACAGAACAGAACTCATGTCTGTACTGTCTTTTCCTCTATGTATTGCTGACCTGGGTATGAAGGGTAAGGGGGTATGCAGTTCTATACTGCCCTCTAGTTTCAAGGGTATCAGTGTTATTTTGGGTTACAAAAATCACACAAAACACGTTTTAAAGGTGATGCACTATCTTGGGAATTCAGAGTGAAATCTACTCAAAATAATGCTAAAGTGAAGGTTCTATTGAACTATTAGGTTACCAAGCAGTAACACAAAATAGTTCATCTAAGTCCCCCAAATATCCCATGAGTTTAATTAGTTTCATCCTGGATCTGAGAGAGGTTGATAACCTTGGTATACACATGATTAAACTCAGAAGGTGCATAACAGTGAGTAAAGCAAAAAAAGGAAAAATATTTTGAGTGACCTTCCCAATGTGCTGTTTGTGATAATCAGTATTTAGCAACAATGAATAAAGCCCTTCTTCAAATAATATACCTTAATAATTTTGGTCCAAAAATTTGGTACACAAACCACCAAGATGATTAACTACCCTGAGTGCACACTCATGGTTTATTCACACCTTGCATTTAATGAGAAAGGGACAGTGTGTTCCTACTAAATAACCTGAAATCAAATATTAATATTAGACTAATTCCCCTCTGGAGAATTTATTCACCAGGCAAACCTGTATTCCACCTATTGCTGCTGTTCTTTTCTGAGTCAGACCCCTTGTCGCAGTGTTGGCTCTGAAGAGTCTGTTAGAAAATTGAGGAGGTCTCGCAACTCTATGTCATGGATCTGAAACCTTGTGGCTTAAAGTCACTTGGGACACTGCTGGGAAAGAGAAGGGGCCAGGCTTCATGGGAAACTTGGAGCTGTCCCTTTTCAGTCTGCAGCAGAGCCTCGCTGTGTTCTAAATTCTGTCGCTAAGGCAAACAAAACAGAGATGATCCCCAACCACCAGACAACCCCACCGCTGAGGCTCTATGAGTGTGGACGCGTGGAGATGCTCTAGGAGGTAAATTTGCTACAAAACATAATTTCTGTCTTTTTGCTTTTTGAGAAGAATGAAGACTTCGTGGAGATTACCACTTGAAAGGCTACCTTGAAATCTCAAGAGACGGGATGAAAATTATGCACATTCTGCGTATACATTTTGTTATCTGATTCTCTGAGGAGCCAAATTTGCTATTACTTCTGTGGACTCATGCTTATGATGGCTTACTTCTTGTTTGTTAGTGATTTTTGAGTGTTAACTCACTTTGAGAAAATCTGTCAGGAAACCTGGATTTAAATCGTATTTCTCCAGGGGAGAATGTGTGTTTGTCTCTGCCAGTTTCTGAAGTCACTACCAACCTCAAAATAGATGAGCCTCTGGAGGTTTTTAGGAACACTGATGGTTCGAATTTAGGTGGCAGACATACTTGTCTCTGGTTATAAAATCTCAGCGAGGATTTCTTGCTGACTCCTGTGTGGGTGATTATTTTTTTCAAATTCACCTTTTCAGTGAGAAACGTAGACACTTGGCTACACAGATACATGCAGGGCCTTCTCAAGAGATGTTCAGCTTCGGACAGAACCTGTTCTTTGTCTCCTGTCTATCAGAACTGAAGGGGCACCTGCTGTGGACAACTTAAGTAACAGCAGAGTTCACTTCCCTCTCTCAATTCCTATTATTTTTAATGTTTTGACCCTTAGAATTTCACTCATTTCCTCTTAAGTTAGACATATTTAAAGTTAGCTCTATTGACCATTATAGCTAGTATTATTTTGTTAAAGTCCTAGTTATTCCTAATGGCATTCTTCAAGCTTTCTAGTTTAGTAGAATAGGGTCAGAAATTAGTAAGTCTTTAATATTTTATAAAAGTCTATAAACTAACTTTTTAAGTTAACAATATATTTGGCCATCTTTCTCATATTAGATTTGCTCCTTTTAAAAAAAATAGCTACAGAATATTAATTACTGTGGATATGCCATCATTTATTTAACAGGTTCCCTACTAATGGATATTTAGGCTGTTTTCAGTTTTTTGTTATTACAAAAAAAATCAACAGATGTGTGTTTGTGGATTTGTATATATAGATGAACTTTCTAGAGTTAGAATCCCTAGGTTAAAGGATATGATACTTCAATACCGATGTTTGTTTCTTATTTGTTTACTTGCTTGCTTTTCAGAGTTTGCTACAACTAATTTGAGCTAAAAAGAGAAAATCGCTGTGCCCAAATCCTTATTGCCTTGTCTGCGCTGGGTTTTATTGAGCACATTATCATTAATTTGAGGGAATAGTTTGTTTCTTAACTTTATTCTAGAATTTATTCCACGAAGACAAACAGTACAGAAGTTTGCATGGAATGTTTTTTAATAGATATTTTTCCTGCCAGTTGAGGAATTGACTTTAGCCAATTCTTCTCACCCATGCCTGAAATGGCATCGGATTTCTCGTCTGACTGTGAGTGCGCAACCTGCTTGGGGTGCGCTCACCCTGAGTCTGATGGTGGTCCTGGTTCCAACAGCAGTGACACGGACTTTTCACATTCAGGATGGAGAAGGAAATCCAAGCCTTCTTCCAGCATGCCGTGCTTTCCTGCCCATCATCGTTTCCCCAGGCCAGGAAACGACAACCAAAAAGACTCAGTGTGTCTTTCCTCAGAGGAGGGAAGCTATGTCGGGTCTTCTCAAAACCATCGTTTCAGTCTGAGCCCAGGGGACGTGGCAAGGAAAATCAGGCCTCTGAGAGAGCTGACTGTTGAAAAATTAGTGAGGGAGTTCGGGGATAACTGGAAGTTTCAACCAAACTCCATGTCTGTGGGCCACTTCAGAGATCAGGTGGTGAGGGCGTTCAGAAGAGCTCTGTATTATTCTGGAATGTGGGTGACGCATGTCCAAGGTTACAGGTCTGTAAAGCCCTTCCTGGCTAATTATTTCAAGAGAAACCCTGGTCGCCTCCACCGGCTGGTCCCCTGGCTGAAACGGGAGCTGACAGCTGTGTATGGAGATTATGGCTACACAGTGAAGAACATTCTAAGCACCATTCTCCGTCACATGACAGAATATGACCTGGACAGCGAGTCCTTTATTTACCTCCTGGAACCTTATCTCCATCAGTACACCTACCATTTTCTGCATGAGTTTATCAGCTTTGTCCATACACCGTATAACATGGAGACCTACGACCAACGAGCTATCTATCAGTGTCCTGTTTCACCATGGGTAAAAAAGAAATCCATGGCATTTGCTCCTGTTTTACCTTTGCCTAAGGATCAGGCTTTGCTGGCTTCTCAACACAATACAAGGGACTCTAAAAACGCCCCTGGCCAGTGGCATAATGAGCAGAGGCCTCTGTCAAGTTCGAAACAGTTTCCAAATGGTAACTCGTCCTTGAAGGGAACTGAAATCCCACTTGTCCATCATAAAACAGCGAGCAAAATCCATGCTCAGAGCAGAGACAAACCAGAATCAGGCGATCATAATGGCACAATTTCTACTGATCCCATGCTCCTGAACTGGGCCATACCAAGGGAAAGGGGCTCAGGCTTACAGATTTGCGAACAAAATGTTCAGGAGAGGAAAACGGAAAGGATAAAGTTGCTTCCTGGTCACATCCAGGACCTGGGAGAGGGCGAAACAGCCGCATGCATCTTCAGCTCCCCAGCAAGTTTTCATCAGGAGAAGCAATGGAAAAACAGCCTACAAGCAGGAAAGGCTGTAGGCCCTGGCCAGCGTATGAATGTCCAGAAAAAAGAAGCAGAGAAAACCAGATGCTCAGATTCTTCACCAAAGACCTCTCAAAGACAATTGCCCAGAGAAAGATCCTTGCTAAGTTACAAATCCAGAAAGAGGGACCCTTCTTGGAGCTGCATTTCAGAAAACGCCCTTTTGTCTGAGAGACATGGTAGGAAGCTGAGCTCTTTTAGGAAAAAGAGGATGACATGCAGACCGTCCTCCCAATTGGCAGAAGTTGGTTCACACTCCAGCAGAAGACTCCAGAGACGATCCAGGTCCAGTACTCAAAGGTCTAAATCTTGGTGTGTTAAATTTACAAAGAGATCTATAAGCAGAGAATCAAGTAATCTCTCCCTGAGAGGAAGCCACAGAAGTGAATGTTTCACAGAGAATATACACTGTGAACCCTCAAAGGAAAACCATGTGCGTAGCTATGAATCGAACCACCGGAGGGCCACAGTCCAATACATGCAGCTTCCTTCAACGGGTGGGAAGAGGCCCAAGTGTCCTTCTAAAAGGGAAGGTGCTTCCCAAGCTGGAAGCCATTGTAACATTCCCACGTGTCCACAGATTGAGAAATACAGATCCCCAAGTAAACAAGAGAGGAAGCAAAACACCACAGCAGTGAGGCGCAAAAACAGCAACTGCCAGTGTCCAGACAAACAAACCCCTGGGGAACTCAGTGATGGAGAGGGGGATCGGCATGCTGTTAGGCAGGTGAGTCGTCCTTCTGAGTGCATGCCTTCCTGCAGGCAGCAAATCCAAGCGGAAACCAGTAATGAGAATGAACAGATAGTGCCAGAAACGCAGAGGTGCAAGTTATTTGGAAAGGCAAATCAGTTTACGCAACTAACCACCAAGGATCTGCGAAAGTATGAATAGAACCCAAAACAGATGACTGAAAAATTCATCCCATCACTTCGTTAATAGAAATAAAATCCTGATGATTAAATTAAAGGCAACTTTTGGAGACAAATGCATATTATTTCATTGGTCATATATACCGATAAGTATTATTTCTATCTGATTCTTTCCTTGTGAACTGAATTCTCAAAATATTTGACTCTTTTTTTGGTTCCCAGATTTAACTGTGGAGATTGGCTGCCAAGGGTTGCAAACACCCCAGAGACTATACTAACAATAGGGACTATTCAGAGACAATAGGGACTATACAACAGAGACTATACAACATGTTACTTAACATGTTGTGATATTAAGTATTACTAAACACACAGGTATATATATACATATATATATACACATACATACATACATGTGTGTGTTTCATATATATATATATGAATGAATTATGAATTCTAGACCTGGAAAATAAAATGGTGTGCTCACTATCTTAATATGTAGTTTATTGCCTTCAAGGATTTCACAACCTAATTTTGAAAAAGATGCAAATAGGAAAAATGAACATCAACGGGATAGTTAGCATTACCTCTCTATCTCCCTACCCTGGACACTGTGCCCTCACATACCCTGACATCTAGATGTCTTCATCCAAAGATGACATGTTGTTAGATAACACTGATTCCCTACCCACTGTAACCTCATCCAGTGGTGGCGACCACACCTGAGAGAAGCTAGCATTTTGTCCTCTGGTCAAATAATTGATGAGTCCTGTGGTGGTCAAATCATAGTACAGTGGGACCTCGGTACTCGTTGGCTTCAGAACTTGTCAAACCTGGTACTTGTTGCATTTTGATGGGAAAAAAAGTTTCGGCACTCTGTATTTGCTTGACACCAGATGCCACCCTTCAAGAGAAAATGTGTCATCAATAGTGGCTTGCATGCCACTCATCAGAACAAATTAATGACAAGTACCAAGAAGCCACTGTACTTCCCTGGGATTTTTCAACCTTGCTCTGATGAAAACAGTCATTCTCCCTCCTTAATGGCAGTTGGTAAAAGATTTAAAGCTTGCTTACTGTTTGGAGCCATATTTCTCAATCTGTGAAGAGTCGGTCTGAGGCAAGAGAGGAGAAAGCTAACAAAGGAAAGCAAGGTAAATCATAAGGAGAGAATCCTGGACTCAGGACCTGGATTTTCTAAAACTTGAGCTCCTTTTTGCTCTTCACGGGTCTTATTTTTTTAACCCTTCTTTGGATTTTTGTGAGTCAGCACCTCTCTACCTCTCGTTAAATTGGGATTTCTAATTACTTACCATCGAGCAGTTCCCTGTGAAGCGGGACAACAGATGTCTGTGAGAGAGTGGACAGCGAGCAGTGATTCCCTCTGGGGGGCTTCTGAAGGCTTCTTGGAGCAGTGATGATACATGAGCACAGTCTTGAAGAGTGAATGGGAGTTTTCCAGGTAAACGTGTGCACAAGGGTTATCATGAAAAATGAACTTGAAAAAGAAAAGAAAAATTTTTTCCCAACACTTTACCTTCAGTATAACCGGGAAATGCAGAGAGCTACACTGAGCAAGGAGCCCGACACCAAGTTGTGAACAGGAATGAGTCCTGGCTTTTCTGGGTCCACCGCAGTCACCCAGCACCTGCGTGCAGCCCAGGACTCAAAATCCTAATTTTATATTTTAAATGTTATTTAAAATGAAAATGAAATAACATTTCGTTTTTATAATTGCCATTCAAAAATTATTACTTTTTTTCAGAACTCTTAGAAAACCTGTGTAACAAATAAAAAATGTGCTTCAGTACATTCAGTGACATACATTGATATATGTATATCAATGTGTGTGTGTATATATATATATATACATATATATATAATCTCCACACTTTCATCAAGTTAGATTAGCAGTTAAGTATCAACCATAGCTAAACCTTTCATGGTAAAAATTCATTGGAATATATGTAAAGCCCTGGAATTAGAAAAAGCAAATCAACTATAGTGGCCCAAAATCACCCAATTTAACAGTAGTTCACATTAAAAAAGAAAGCAAAATTCTCACTGCAGCCAAAAGTGCATTTATGAGGCAGTGGTGTCGGGCTGCCTTCAAAGATATGGACCGTGTCTCTGGGTAGAGAAAACCAAAATGGGTATCTAAATATCTTCAAAAACATGAATAGATGTTCTCTAGGAAAGTACATTTCTCTGAGTGATTTGGAAAATGAATTGTGCTTCACGGAAGGAGACAGTTACAGAGAGGTAATTTTTGCTTAATCAGAGAAAGCCTGTCCTATCCGGGTGCTCCTATGCTCCCTTTCCGAGGGGACATATGGTAGAACGAGAGGCCAGTGGTGGGAAGGAGCTCTCATCCTTGGACGTGCTCATGCTTAGCTGGATCCCAGTAAAGAGGGAATTTGGACGTCTTATAAACTCACATTAAAACTCAAAGATTCCAAGGTTCATTGAAGAGTCACAGAAATTTGCTAGTGA
>PVKM010036283.1:0-14853 GCA_004027735.1 Carollia perspicillata
GCATCGACTCACAGACCATATGCTGCAATGCCATTGTAATTTCAGGGTTTGCTTTTATTCCCTGAGTTTGCTAAGGAAAGCATGGAAAAACAAAAGCTTGTGTGTGTACCGAGGCTGGTTCTCTGTTATTATGCAAAATAGCAAGCATACAGAGAAGTCTGGAGACTCGAACCCCCTCTGAGTGCACAACGCCCATCTCGGACAAATGCTAACATCATTCTACAGCTGATTCAGCATTTTAAAAATAAACGAAATGAAATGTTACCTGTGTGGCTGAAACTCAGTGTCCTCCTTACCTTTGCGATACCACCCCCATCTCCCCTTCTCCCCACCCCAGGGAGCCTCTCTCCTCACTGGTGTTGACATTTAGAGCTCCCTGGGCATGCTTTTATGTCTCTCTTGCCCAGATCTGTGCATAATCATAAACGACACAACATCAGTTTACACGTCTAGAAAGAGTCCCCAAATGGTACCCAGAGCCCTTTGCAATTGCCCCCTTTTCCTCCAGCTCAGCGTGTTTCTGAGATGTATCCACATCGCTACCTGTTGCTCTGGTTCATTTTTTTTAACTGCTGAATAATATTCGCTTTTATGAAAACACAGTTGGTTGGCCTGCTCTTCTGTTCGTAGCTATTTAGGTTGTTTCCAACTTCTCTTCAGTACGACGATCCAGTGAACATTCCTTACATTTCCTTAGAGTTCCACCAAGGTATATACTTAGAAGGGAAATTGCTGGGTCGAAGGGTGTGTTTAGCTTTAGCGTCACCGGTCATAGCCAGATTGCTTTGCCCAGTAGTCACGCCAGCTTCCCACTGGCTCTGTATGCAAGGTCCCTCTAACCTGTACCCTGGCCAGCACACACTGGCTTCTGCCCGTCTGATCGCGCACAGCCTTTATCTTCCTTAAACCGCACAGCTGACTCTCACAGCAACACAGGACACAGGTGGCACAGGTCTGACGTAGGACCACCTGGCGGAGGGCGACGGGAGCCCCGGGGGAGGAACGACGAGTCCGGCAAAGCTAGCTGTGGCCAGTCCGGAGCCAAACAAACCCAGGAGCCTAGGATCCTAGGCACGTCACCGTGGGAACCGGACACATGGCCAGAACCCTCTCTGCAGCCACCTTTAGAGAACAAAAGATAGTCACGTGATTCGTACTATGTGGTAAACATCAACAACCATCAGCACTAACAGAGGGCACGGAATTACCATTTTCTGGAGCTTCATATTTCACAAGACAATTTTCTGGGCGTTCCTCACTTGCCCCAGACAACCCCTGAGGAAAGACTTGGATTACATCCCCCCTTACAGACAAAAGTGAGGCTCGTGGCTCGTCAGCAGGAGATTGGCTTTCAACCTATTTGCTTTCCAAGTATGTCTGTCCTGGTCACTTGGAGACGGTTGTCTGAGAGCTGGAAATTCTCCGCATGTGTCATCTCTTCTGTTTCCCCGTAAGTGAGGTCACCCCACAAACACGGAGCATTTCCCCCGAGGGTGGGACCCGGCCCTCCTGTTTGTACGCCTGGAGTCCGACCCTAAGAACATCCAGGCTCTGCCGCCCAACCGGACAGTGACCTTGGGCACGTTCCTTCTTTCCTGTGCCTCAGTCGCCTCCTCTGTAACGTGAGGGTGATGGCGTTTTCTGGCAAGGTCATATGGACTGGCTGCAAGGAGCACATCTCAAGTGCCAGGCACGCAGGAGACACGCCAACCTTAGCTCTCACGAGGAAGACCGCGATTGTGACCCCTGGCTACCCCGGAGGGCGGGGCGGTCCTAGTGAGGGCGAAACGCCAAGGGCAGGCCTCGGCACAGCACAGGCCACATTTCTGGGGCAGCCCCTCCGCAGGGACTTGGAGGGCCCAACTCTGGAGGTGTAGGCTCGCCACACCCGAGCACAGACCCAGAGGAACTATACAACCAGGGCAGGTGGCAGGAGCTTCCACCAGCTCACTTGAGGGACCCTTGTTAAGCCTATAGCTTTGTTTCTTCTCATGGCTTGAAAAGTGTCCAAGATTACAGCCAGAGGATGCACTGTGGCTGCCACGGCTGACGGAGAGCCAACCAGGCCGTGTCCAAGGCAGAGCTCAGTGGGCCCACACCAAGCCTGCTGGGTGGAGAGAACCTGAGATGAGTAAGGAACCAAAGATACATCGATGACCTATTCTCACTTTCCATCCACCCCAGGAGGCCTCGTTTGTGATCTGGGAAGCAACCCGAGGTCACTGCTGTCTGAAGCCGCCTCGTATAAAGTAGGAGAGGAGGATTCGGCTCCCAGTTCTGCCTCTTTGTAGCTGGTGAACTTTCATCATGGTAAGCCTCGGCCTGCACAGCTTTTCAGTGGAGACCAAAAGGCCTGTCCCGCCTACCTCGTAGTGCTATAACAGGAAATGAGACAACACGCATGACTTGCCCGTGAGCTGCCACATGCCAAGTTAACGGCAGTTATTGCCTATCACACCGAGCCACCCTTGCTCTTCCGAGTCAGGTGTTCAACTGTGCAGGCGGGGACCTGGCCGAGCCGTCCACACCTTCTCTTCTGGGCCAGGCGCACATTCTCCCTGGACCAGTGGTTCACTCCGCGAACACGGCAGAGCCTGAAACTCTGTCCAGCCCTTCCAGGAACTAAGTCTGCAATCCTGGCCTCACAGACTTCCTGTCCCAGTCAGGTGCGACATCCAACCACGGGGATAACCGCACAGTCAACTGGCGACAGGTGGAGCGCCGTGGGCCTTTGGAGGCAGCGCACAAACACCGGCTCTGCCCCTCCCTGGCTGCCTGGGCCGCCCTGGATAAGTCACTTACCCTCTCAGTTCAGTCGTTTGTGAAGTGGGGGCAAACACCGGGCATCATGCTGTCAGGAGAAGTGAATGAGGTGACATATGCTTGTCACACAGTGATGGTGTGACATTACTTGTCAGCAAACGGTGCCTTCAAGTTTATCTCCCAGGGCTTCAATTCATCATGTCTGACTTGGGGGCAGTTGCTGCTCCCTGGCACGGCTGTTGTAAAGGTGAACTGAGATCTCGTATGGAGCAAGCACAGAATTTAGCTCATGACTGGAAGCTCCAGGAATGCAGGGCCTGGGTTTGTCTTATTCCCCACTGACCACTCGGTGCCTTATAGGGGGCCTGGCCCACGCGGGGTGGCACTCAGTTAACAGATATGGACTGAATAAAGGAAGTAAGTACAGTAGCTTACTAATGGCTCTGAGCCTCAGCTTCCTAATCTGTAAAATGGGCACACAAACACTAACCCAGAAGGGCTGCTGTGAGAACCAAGAGCCGACAGCCATGTTCCAACATCCACATATACTGCACACTGGGGGGCCCACCGAGCATGCCTTGTGCCCCACTTTCCAGGCAGACACCACAAGAGGCAGCTGGGTACGTAAGAGTAATGTTTACTGAGCGATACAGGACTGAGTACGATGAAGGGTTTACCAGGATGGAAATGCTCCCCGCCCCCGCCCCGGCCCCCCCACGCCCAGAGACTACAGTACTTAGGAGTTACAAACGACGGCCATAACTGCTGAGTATCTGTTCGTAACCAACAAACCATAGCATATTTATACTGTATCACGTCGAGTGATTATAGAAATCCATATATATATTGCTTGTATAAAATCTTTTTTTCGTAAAAAATATTAAAAAAAAAAGAAAGTATAAAAAAACATGTGCAGTTGAAAGCCCTGCCAGGACAGCCAGTCTGTAAACATTCAGTGAGTATGTGCTTTGGAAGGGCGCCCGCGCCTCGTGCCCACAGCGACTCCAGCAGGGCCGGCGAGGGTGCGCCCCGGCTGCCGCTCCGGGCAGGACCGCGCTGGACCATGGTGAGCGGGTGCAGCAGGGCCTGGCACTGTGCCCGTCTCCAGCTTTGCATCAGGGTCAGGGTCAGGGTCAGGGTCGGGAGCAGGCAGATTGCAGTTTCACTCTGAGTTCCATCCTCAGCCTCATCCTGCAAATCATGGCTTTTCCTGGCTGCTCGGAGGTCCCTTGGGTGGGTGCCCAGGAGGACAGGCCAGAGAAGTGCCCACAGCTGCCTGGTTGGGCGTCTCTCCGGCCCAGAGCCTCTGTCCTGCCTCCTTCCAGCCTGGCCCCAGGCAGGACAGCCCCACCCTCGGGGCTACTTTGGTCTCAGCGCTTGGTCCTGGGTTTCATCAGCCTGTTCTGCCCCTGGTGTGGCTGATGGGAGTTTCACAAGAAAAAGCGCGGCCGATGCTGGCTGTGCTGAGCCTCATCCAAAAGTTTTTCATGCAGCAAGGAAGGGCCATCTGGGACCCTCCTCCTCCTCCCTCTCCCCATCTCCTCCTCCTCCTCTTCTTCCTCCTCCCAGCCCATGGTCACTTCTTCTCCAGCTGCTCCAGCAGCGGGTTGCCTTCTGAGTCGGGGGTCTTAACGCTGTCGGTCCGGACGATGCAGGTGGGGCGGTGCCGGTTCAGCATCAGGATGAGCTGCTGCCGCTCCTGCTTCAGCTCCTCGATCTGGGTTTTCAGCTCCGCGTTCATGAGTTCCAGCCGCTCAGACTCCTGTGCGCAAACACAGAGACACGGCTTTAAGCTTCCACTGGGGACCGGCTCTGCCTCCGGTTGGCACAAGGCTGGCACCTCCCTGTTCGCTGTCTGCCAGGTCCCCACTGGAGGAAGCACGGAACCTGCTCTTGAGCCCCTGGGATAACTGACTTTCTACAAGCAGTGTCCATCACACCTGTGACCCTGGCCTGTGTCACCAGTGACATGAACCCAGGTTACATCTGGGGCCAGCCTGGCTAACGTCCCACCTCTCTCCCTCACTCGATCCTCTCCAAACACAGTGGCTTCCTTGCCGTTGCTCAAGTATGCCAGGCACTCTCCTGCATCGGGGCCTTTGTGTAAGAAACAAAAGGTGGGAGAAGACTGGAGGCCCAGTGGGTCTAGGACAGGTTTGCGAAGGGTCCACCGAGGGGTTAGAGGTGGCCCTTGGGTGGCAGCGAAAGGACAGAGGGCTCTGATGAGTGACAAACACATGTTGCAGAATTTTTGGCTTGTGGGATGAACAAGCCCAGTGTGGTCATATAGCTCCCCCTAAAACCTGTGCTTCCTGGTTATTAGCCTATAATCGTGTGAGCCGCCTCTGTCTAGAAGCTTTGCCCATTGGGAGGAAATAACCATCACCCTTCTGGATCCGAAGTGGGGACTCAAATGGACCTCAGGAGAGATTTCCAGGGAACTGGCAGCTCAGTAGGAAGGCGCTGGGGAAGGAGAGAATACTGGTTTGATGTGGGGGGGCTGCATGTTTACAGTGTGGATGGTGATGGGCATACCGATTAAAGGCTTGGGGTCAAAATAATAAAACAGAAAAGCTCCTGAATGATTTTTCTTGGACTGGGTCTAGAAACTTATAACCAGTTGGTTTTTTAATCTTTATGATTTTATTGATTTGAGAGAAAGGGGAAAGGAGAGAGACAGTAAGAAGAACATCCATGTGATAGGAAAACATTGATCGGTTGCCTCCCCCATGCGCCCTGAATGGGGATCGAACCCACAACCTACCTATGTGCCCTGACCGGGGATCGAACCTGCAACTTTGTGGAGCACAGGAGAATGCTCCAACCAAATGAGCCACCTGGCCAGGACAAAACTTATACCAGTTTGAGAGCTGGAATTCATCCAATGACCAGCAAAGTTTTAGACCAGCGGTTCTCTACCAGGAACAGTGTTGCCTCCCAGAAGATGTCAGACAATGTTTTTGGTTGTCGCAGCTGGTTCGGGGGCCGCTACTGGCATCTCAAGGCTGGAAACCAAGGATGCCCTCAGCACTCAGCAATGCTCAGGGCAGCCCCACAGAAAGAACTACCTTGTCCCCAATGCTCACAGCGCTGAGGCTGAGCGACCTGCGTTAGACTGAGTAAAAGCTGCAGTCCCAACTGTGTGTGTGACAGCAGGCCGGCCCCTCCACCTGGGGGGGCCCCACGCCCCCTGGGCTGCTGTCTTCCCCACACCAGCTGGTCTGACTAAATTGTTCCTTGAGCTAGTCTCCGAGGGGGCGGCGTCAGCGCCTGGGGACCTCAGAACTGCTGAGACGTGCAGTCCTCATGACTACATGCTGAGGGAGAACAGCCTCAAAGAAAAGGGGAAAAATGCTCAGAGGGGAAATGCTAACAACTGGCTGCGGTGGTTTTAGTTCAACAGGACGAGGCATGGCGGGGAGGCTGGCCTAGCCCACCACTCTTGGAATGCCGAAAGAAGTCCACCCCCGGGGGCTGAGAGAGGCCCCACGTGGAACCGGGAGCCCGTGACCCGGCAATCTAGGACAGTTAGGTGTCAGCCTTAGCCGCTGGCTCACTGAGTCTGAGGAGCTGGTGACCTCGGGAAGTTCTCACAGACACCTCTGACCTCCTGGCTCTCCCCAGCCCAGGTTCCAATGCTGAACCCTGAGCCTCAGCCTCAGCCACTCATGAGCACCTGCTGAGGGCCTGCCGGGTGCAGTGAGTGCTTGCCGGGTGCAGTGAGTGCTCCGGGGACATCCGGAGACCCGTGAGCCCCCAGCTCGGCTCTCGTGTGGCACCCACTCTGAGAGGGAGAACCCCTACAGCAGTGCAGAGCTTGCTCTGTGCCCATCAGCTGGGCGAAGCCCCGAAGGCCTTCAGGGGGACTCGGCGGCCAGGTCTGACCTTGGGTTGAATAGAGAAGGTCGGTGGGGGGCAGAGGTTTCACGAAGGGAGCCCTGAGTGAGCAAGGACACAGACGTGGAAAAGCTCAAATGTGTTTGGGAGATAAAAATCCTCCATTGGGACCACAGGTCAGTCTAGGGCTCAGTGGGGCAGAATGCCGGGAAGGTGTGTGCAGGGCCAGACCGATAAAAGCTTCAGGGCTGGAAGGAGGAGTCTAGAGCAAGTTCCTGAACTTCTCTGAACCTTGCTTATCTCACCTGTAAAAAGATGATGATCATGACCTTCCATGTAAACCAAAGGCTCAGGGAGGCTGAAGGACTTTGTATTTAAGCTACGAGCAAGAGAATATGAAGAAGGAGAAGGGGGAGAAGAGGAGGGCGTTTCACAGAAAGCTTGGCAGGTCTCGGTGACCACCCGGATTTGGAGAATGAGAACCAGGGACGGAGCCTGCTGGGAGCCTGCGGGAGGGGAGCTGTTCTGGAGAGTGGCGGGGAAGGACAAAGGGGGTGGGGTTGTAGCGTGGTGGATGGGAGCTAAAAACGGACGTGCAAGGGGCAGCGTCCAGCACTGCACGCAGGCCCACCCCCCTGAAGTGACTGCAGGTCCACCCAGCCTTCTACGTGAGCATGCGTCATGCAAAAGACCAAACAGGTGTGTGGCACCTTGCTCCACACAGGCACTGGCCACAGGAACACCACCACATTCTGTTGGCTTTGCAACGTTAGGGCGTGCCCTGGATTACCGTCCAGCTGTTCAGTATGTCACTAACCTTCTGCGTTTTATTTCCTTCTGTTTTATCGGCTGGTGCTACGGAGGGGAGTTCAGAGGAATCTCTTTTTAGTCGTGATTGTGGAAGTGGTGTGTGGCTTTATAACAGCAATTACCTGATATCTGTTTTCCTAATTAATTAGGATCGTGGGCTAGGATCTTCACATGTTAATTATGAAGTGAATAACGGCTTGCCTTTTTTATCATTTTGCCTCTGGTAGATCTTTATTGCCCTAGAGAAAATGAAACCATTTGTTGTCTTAGAATAGAATTAGAATGTGAAGTTTCACTCTCCTCCACTGTGGTCAGCAACGGCAATAGACAGAATATAGGCCGAGGGGCTGGGCATCCTGGCTGTGTGACCTCGGCCAAGTCCCTCCCCTTCTCTGGGCCTCAGTTTTCTCCCAGAAAATATAATGACTGGCCCAGGGGACTTTAAGCATTAAGATTCTCTGACTCTACTTTTTTAAAAAGTTACCCTGAGGGTTGGGAAGAAGTCTGGGGAAACTTTCTGAACCCGAAAGACCTGAATTAAAGTCCTGACTCTGCGCCTTGCAAGCTACCCTGCTGTGAACAACACTCCCCATTCTCCTGAGCCAGGGCGGCCTGAAGGGAGCACTAGGCAGAAGAGGAAGCCCTGGGTACCAGTCCTGACGCAGCCACCATGTGACCTGGGGCCCAGGCCTCTGAGCCTCAGAGTCCTCAGTGGAATGGGGCTGCCCTGCATCCTCCCAGGCCACCGTGACCACCAAGGAGAGAGTGGCTGTGAAGAGCACAGGGTGCCATGGGAGCTCGAGACAGGCCACTGCTGCTGGCACACAGGGGGAGCTGTGCTGGCACATCGGTCACGGGGGCTGGTGCTACAGAAGGGGACAGCCCAACGGGCCTGCTGCTCCTGACTGCGGACAGGCGCTGAGCTCGCCCAGGGCGTGCAGGTAAAGATCTGACCCACGCAAAGGCCTGCCGCCTGCCTCCTTCAGGGCCTGGGCTGGTGCAGGGGACAGAGCGCTGGGATGACACAGGACTCTCCCAGGGTGGATGTGGGTGTCCAAGGGTCAAGGATGGAAAAGCGATTTTTACATACATGTGTGTATGTGAATGTGTACATATGTACCCACAAAATACACACCTGTGCACACACATCCCTTTGCACCTCTGGCCTTGAAAATACCTTACCTGCTAAGAGTGAATCTCAAGAGAATTCCCCAGGTCTGTGGACACTGTCAACACAATCTGCGTTCCTGCCTGAACCTCACACCCAGGGCAGGAGGCAGGAGGGCAGGAGGCAGCGGGGCTCGGGGTGAAAGGGAAGGCCAGGGTTGAGGCCCACTCGGACCTGTGCAGACCTCCCTCCGAGATGCAGAGGCTGCACTTCCTGTGCTCACGGCTGCCCTCTGCCCTCAACGGGCAATACCATAGCCACACAAGGCATCTCAGCTGCCCCAATCTGGGCCCCGCACGACGGTGGACGGGTCTTGCTAAGGTGTGCCTTTCTCTCCCGAAACCCTGCCGTGGCTCCGCATGACCAGCATTCACCATCCGAACCGGGACGGTTGTGAGAGTGGAGGAAGGTGGTGCCAATACCCAGGCCAGGGCGGCAGGCATACCCTGGGACAGCCCCTGACAACCTGACACAGCGCGGCTCCGGCCTGGCCTGCCTCCTCTTCCCCTGCCTGTGCCCCCAACTCCAGCCACTCTTTCCAATTCCTTGACCACATTCTTAAGTGCCTCTTGCCTCTGGCCTTTGCTTGTGGTCCTCCTGGTAACATCCTCCCTTCCTGTCCTTCATCTCAGCTAGCTCCTACTCCTCTCCTATGTCTCAATATGCAGTCTTTCCCCAGCCTAGACTCGGACGGGGCCCCTCGGCATGTTCTCACAGCTCGCTGGGCTTGCCCAACGCCAGGCCCAGCACGAGTTCCTACTCCTCACTTCCCGCCTGCCGGCCCCGCCGCAGGCATCGCTTGCTTGTCCTCTGTGCAGCGGGCACTCCCTCAACACGTATGGGGTGGCCAGACGGGTCAGCAAACAAATAAAGGAATCCCGGCCCTACCACCTGCTAGCAGTGTGACCTCGGCCAAACAGCTTGGCTCTCTGAGCTACAGGTCAATGTCTAAAATGGGGATAATCAATATTTCTCTCCCTGGAATGTTATAAGACTAAATAAGACACGTGTGATGCCTGGCGCACAGTAGGTGCTCAGCAAGTGCCACCGGAATGCGAAGAGCAGGTAGCAATGCTCGTTTGGCACTGACTACGGCACCGGTGTGTCACTGTTTACATTCACCCGGCAGATCAAGCCTGCTCACCCACCGGCTGACCAGCCCTTGGAGGCAGGGATCGGATGTGAGACTTCTCCGTTCTCTGCTGTGCCTCTCTAGCCCTGCAGACGCCCAGTGGTGGAAATGAGTATGCAACCCTCCATCCCTCTTAAAGGCCCGTGTAAGACCAGTGTCTTAGAAACTGCTTGAAAACATGCAGCCCAGTGTTGGTCCACCATGTCTTCCAAGGGGGGCTCCGAGATCTAGGAGTCTAGCCTGGCCCAGGCGCTCACCGCCCAGACGTGTCCACAGGTCCCATGCTGATTACACCACGACCTTAGATTTGCTCTCTGCTTGTTGCAAACCTGAGGAGAGACCCATAGATTCCCCAGCATCAGAGAAAAGCAAGACCAACCCGGCTTTGTCTCTCCAGCTCCCGTGGGAGGACCCATGTCCGCTCCTACACGTGTTCCCCCACCCAGTGTAGCTAGCACAGGGCTGGGCACCTAGGATATGCTTAAAAATACTTGCCAACAACTCAATGAATGAGTAAAAGAATAAACAGACACACAAACAGATGAATGAATGAGTTAGAGCCAGTACATAAGTGTTAACACTTACGTAACACTTTGCAGTTACTCCTAGGCGGGAATCTCAGTTCTACCCCAGACTTGCTGAGGGACCTGGGCAAGTTATTCAACCTTGCCATGCCTTAGTTCCCCCTACTGCAGAAGGAGGGTCACAAAGGCATGTGCCTCGTTTAGTTGTTAGGCCAATAAAGTGAGACCCAAACACACAGCAATGAGCACCGTGCCCAACTTTACAAATGTTACCAACTGTTAGTTGTTGCACACTGCAAGACAGAGCCTGACTCATGATGTTATTGTGATACATTGTTACCATTACTGTTTAGAAATGAAGAAGGGATTGGGGGTGGGGAGGCTGGAGACTACACGTGCCCTCACTGCCACCTACCATGTTTGAGAATCAGGGAAGGCCTAGGAGATGGGACGCAGCAGAGAAAGAACAGACACCAGCCTGGCACATTCCCCAGGAAAGGGCGAGACGACCCTCCGCTGGCCTTTGCATCAGAGCTGACCTCTGGTCCCTGGGGGGCAGGAGCAGAGGCCAGCCGGCTGGGAGGCAGAGCTGGAAGGGCCTCCTGCAGCCAAGGGTGGAGCTGCTCTCTGCCTAGGTGCCGCGTCCACTGCCCACACGCAGGGCGGTATCACCTACTTCATCAGCACCCACCCGAGACAACTTTGGCGGCCAACAGGGCACCAAAATGGGTAGCATCAGTCCTGGGATCTCTGGGTCAATCAGCACCAAGGGTCTAACCTCAGTGGAGGGAGCTCAGCTCCTCCCCCAGATCTCCTCCAGGAACTGGGGTGGGCCAGAGCTGCTGCAGGCTGACCTTGGCTGTCTTGGCTCAGGGTGGGGCATTTAGAAGGAGTGAGGGAAGAGCAGAGGGGTCGAGGCCGCTGGAGCAGATGCCCAGGTACGCAGTGACCCCAGGGCTTTGACGAGGTCTTTTAGTGCAGGCCCACTCCCGCCCCGGCCAGCTGCCCCGCTCACCCGCTGCAGAAACTCCGTCCGCTCCTTCTTCTTGTTCCTGCAGCGAGCGGCCGCGACCTTGTTCTTTTCCCGGCGCCTTTTCCTCCGCTCCTCTTCCTCATCTAGCTGTGGGGGCAGAGAGCCACTGATTAGATGCTGAGGCAGGCCTGCAGCGCTGCTTCTTTCCTGCCACACAGACAGACAGACGGACAAGGGCCCTGCCGACCCACGTCTCAGTGGTGAGGAAGCTGTCTCTGTCTGCCGGCTCACTGGCCTCTCCACTGGTGAAGTGGAGACGCTTCCCATGCGGCCCAAGGAGCCTCTCGGAGCAGGTGGGCACCCCTGGGTAGTCAGGGCCCCAGGAGGGCACAGCTGCCTGGGTTCTGCCAGAGTCCAGGAGCCCAAACCTAAGAGTCTACTCACACAGAGGTGGCACCCAACGGTGATGGGCTGTTCTCCCACCCAGCCCAAGCCCTCTGGACACTGTTTTCCAGGCCGGTGGTTCTCAGGCACGTCCCTTAAAACTGCCCTGGGCGTGGGCACAGCTTCTGCATCCTGCCCCACCCACTATGCCCTCCCTGTGGTATCTTCTCCCTCCCTCTTGGTCCTTCCACATGCTTGAATCTACCTTCTTGCCTACCAAGCAGTCTCCCGGCCTCCTCGGCACCTTTAGTACTCTTCCCGGCATGTCCTTCCCCTGGGACACCCACCCGTATCCTGGGATCCCAGGGGCTCCCTAAAGTGTCCTGCTCGGGACACAGGCAGAGGGGCTTCCTGAGTCTCTGGGCTTACTTCTCCCCGAGACACTGTAGGAAACGCACCACGCATGAAAGCAGGCCCACAACATGGGAAGGAGGAAACTCACTGCCCACCAACGCTGGCTGTGAATCAAAGTGGCCATTATTATTGTTGAAACAACAGCAAGCGCTGCTGTTAGCTGTCTACTTTGCTAAATGCTTTAAACACAGGTCATGTATCCCTGCAATCAAAGTTTGATGAGAAAGGTACTATCACTGTTCCATTTGACAGATGGTGATACTGAGGCCCAACAGTTCAGTATATCCAAGGCCATTTGCCTAGGAAGTGGCAGAGTCAGCATTCCAACTCGGATTTCTGTGACCTTCCTGATCTTGACCAGCGGCCCACCAGCCGCAGCCCATCAGGGTCACGTTGATATGACGCTTCTCGTGGTCTGTCACCTAGAGGAGACTCTGGAGGACACACACGACCAGCTGGGCTGGGGACAGGCTAGAGTGAGAGGCCACTGGAAGTCATGGATTGCCCTGGGCTTGCCAACTCTCTCACTTCTCGCTCCAGTGGGGGTGATTCTGGCAGCCTGAGGCCTGGAACAAGGTCTCCACCGAATCGGCTTCGGGCCAGGAAAATAAACAGCCTCTCTCCATGCACTCCCAGCATGCTCTAGGAGGTCAGGACCCAGGGCCTGGGCCAGAGACCAGCACCCACGGCCATCATCACAGGTCCTGGCCAGGCAGCCCCTTCTCCTTCTTCACCACCTCCAAACTTCTCCCGGACCCACGCCCACCCCGCCCGGGAGGCCACCGGGAGAGGTGCCTGGCCAACACCGCCACACCCAAGCACCTCCCAGCCCCTCAGCCTCCTTTGAAACAGAACCAGAAGTGACAGCTCCTCTGGCTGACCCGCATCTGGGAAAATAGAAACCTGGACAAAATCGATTCCGCCCAACCTCAACCTCACCCCCAACAAAGCCGAGGTAACCGTGACGACAGGCAGAGGGAAGGAACTAGAGGAAGTGGCAGGCGGTGCAATCTCCCCCCGGCCAAGAGGGTTTGCCCACAAACTGCTGAGGTGATGTGTGCAACCTGAGCACCGCCGGGCTCGCAGGCCTCCAGCCCTTCCCCCGAGCACCCTGGCTTCTGACAGAGCTGCTGTTTCTTAAGAGACACAACCCCTGTCCTCCAAGACCCTCCACCCCTGTGCAGGGCCTCATCCTCCCTAAAGTTGGGGCTGCTCGGAAGCTGCCTTAGCAGAAGCAAAGAGGCTCGGCTCGACGCTGGAGGTTTCAGACATCAACCGGGCCTGGCTGATGCCCAGAGAGAGGGCCCCTCCACCCACTCCTCCAGCCACATCAACCCCATCCCGCCACCACCCTCTGCTCCAAAATCTCGCCCTTCTCCAAGCCATCCAGGCCCTCCTGAGAGGACCTTCCCTTCCCACTTGGAGAACTCATACTCAGCCTTCAAGGGCAAACGTCACCTCCTCTGGGGAGGCTCTTTGGACCCCAGGGTAGAACTAACGGCTTTTTCTGTGCCGCTGCAGCACTGTGAGCACCCCGCTCTGTCACATCCCACCCCTGTCTCTGTTGACGTGGGTACCTGCCTTCCCTGCTGGGGACCTGAGCATCCCTGGCACCTGGCATGGAACGTGGCACTTAGCAGGAGCTCAGCAGATATCAGTCAAATGAATGAATGCACAGAGGGTTCTGGAGAAAGACAGCACAGGCTTGGATTCTATCATTATAAAAACGATGTATTGCCTATTTTTGTATCTGCGCAGCCTTTTCCCCAGGGCTCAGAAGGAGCCTTCTCTGCTGGAATGGCCCCTTCTCTCTATCTGCAGGAGGCCAGCAAAGCTTGGGGATGGGGTCCTGTCTTCTCAGAAGCACCCTGGCTGGAGGCAGAGCCTAGATTCGGGGCACAGGCCCCTGATGGCTGCGGTGGGCCTGTACAAATCCTCTGCAGGCCCTGAAAGTATCCAGGCTGTGCGCCGAGGCCTAAAGCCTCCAGTTCCTCAGCTGCCACCAATTCCCAAGCCCACCCCCAGCCTTTCCTGCATCCATGCCCATCTGGACTGACATCTCCCAAGAAGGCGAGAAAGGGCACACAGCGCTGGGTCTCTCCCAAACGCTCCTGCTGCGATTTAAGGACCATCCTGAAGACACAGAACAAACAGCTGCTGAGGCCCCACCAGAAATGAGGGGGAGGGCAGCGCCCGCCAGCCTCCTCCATCCCCACCGGCCAGCTCTGGCTGGGGCCTATGGGGGAAGTACAGCCCTAGTTGGGACCATCTGGAGGCCCCCCACCCCCAGGCCTTCTCCAAGCCGTCTTTCACCCCCAGACTCAGGCTGCCGTCCTGCCTCCTTGAGCTCTCTGGATTAAAGTATTTGGCCACGTGGGGGTCAGAGACAGCACAGGGTGTTTTCAGACATCTAAAAATGGAATCCCCGAACGGGAGGTGGCATTTTTTTCCCTGCAGATACAGCTGGGAGAGCCAGGGTGTTCGAGGGGGAGGCAACTTGACACTCAATGTATTTAAAGAACCAAAAGACGGGGTCAGGGTGGGTGGGAGCATTATCTTCTCCTGTTCTCAGACTCAGTGCTGGCTCGTCTTCCCCAAATCCCCAGGAAGGCCCGGGGCAGAGCTGTGTGAGTTCTGGCGGTGAGGGGTGCCCCTGGGCCATGCTTCATGTTGAAGGGACTTGGGAACCCATGCCAAGAGGGCCCTCCTGCTGAGCTGCCGTGCCCCAGGGAGCGTGTTCTCAAGCCCCTGCTGAGGGCTGGGGGACCCCAGTCCCTGGCCACCGCCGCCTGGGCAAAGTGTGAATGGCTGACCCAAGCTGGGATGTATTTACCTCCTGGAAATTAAA
>PVKM010036284.1:0-14554 GCA_004027735.1 Carollia perspicillata
AGAGACTTTGCAAAGCACTTTTGACATTTTCAGTCAGTCACAGCACCTTCTCCATACACGGCAGGAATTTTATTTTTTGTATTTCATCTGTGTTTTTACCTTTCTTGAGATAATAAAGCATAATACATTAAAATGTGTATTCTCTTCCATCTTCAATATTAAACTGGCTGCACAAAATATCACCAATTTTGATAAGTTTTTTAAATGCACACTGATGGCAATACCTGGAAATCTCCCAGCCCGGCCCGAGTAGCAGCCATCTCAGATTGCTTTATAATTCAGGGTGGTCCTGGCCAAAACACAGGTGGGCACTGATCTTGGCCTGCACCAACCGGGAAACCCCAGGGGTTAGCACATCCAGTGGACAGCTACAGACCACGTTGGAGTGCCACCACCCTGACTCTGCACAGCTGATCCTCCATGGAGCATGGAGGTTGGTGGTAAGTGGTCACAGCCAATCCTTGCAGCTGACTGGCCTGGGAAAATTCTTCCCACTGACCTGCCAACAGCAACCGAAGCTCAACTTCAGAGGAGGGTGTGTGTACTCAGCCCACATGAAGGGCACACCTCGAGTACCCAGCTTAGGTGATAGGGAAGGCTGTGCCACTGGATCCTCCAGGACACCTGCTGCATCAGCCCACACTACCAACACACGGAGTCAAAGCAGCTCTACCTAACACACAGACACAAACACGGGGAGGCTGCCAAAATGAGGAGACAAAGAAACGTGATCAGATCAAAACTCCAGAAAAAGAACTAAACAAAATGGAGATGAGCAATCTCAGATGCAGAGTTCAAAACCCTGGTTTTAAGGATACTCAAGGAACTTAGTGAGGACCTCAGCAGCATGAAAAAGATCCAGTCAGAAATGAAGGGTTCGCTAATTGAAATAAAGAACAATTTACAGGGAAACAACAGTAGAGCAGATGAAGCCAAAAATCAACTCAATGATTTAGAACAAAATGAAGCAAAAAACAACCAGTCAGAACAAGAAGAAAAGAGAATAAAAAAAAAAAACCAAGGACAGTGTGAGCAGCCTGTGGGACAGCTTCAGACAATCCAACATTCACTTCAAAGGGGTGCCATAAGGAGTAGAGAAAGAGCGAGAAATTGGAAAACTATTTGAAAAAATAATGAGAGAAAACTTCCTTAATTTGGTGAAGGGAATAGACATACAAGTCCAGGAAGCACAGAGAATCCCAAACAAGATGGATGCGAAGACACCCATTCCAAGACACATAATGAAAATGCCAAAGGTTAAAGGTAAAGAGATTGGAGGGTGGGTGTGGGAGTATGGGTGACAGGTGAGGGTATTAAGAAGTACAATAGGTAGTTGCAGAATGGTGGTGGGGATATAAAGCACAGTATATGAAAGGGAGTAGCCAAAAAACTTACATGCATGGTCCATGGACATGGACAAGGGTGGGGGGATTGCCTGAGGGAGTGGGGGGTGCTGAGTGGAGGCGGGCAAAGGGGAAAAAATCAAGAGAGCTGTATAGCATAATCAATAAAATATAATTAAAAAAGAAAAATAAAAGAATAAATGCACGCCGATATGACGGCTGTCATATGCGATCTAACCAAATTGCTCTGGATGAAGTTAAAGACAGCCAAGCACCGCCAGAGCCATCATACAGAAAAAAGCCAATGAACTTGTTGTCCAGCACAATGCGTGCATTATACACCACATTCTTACAATAAAATAAGCTAGAGAAAATAAAATGTTATTAAGAAAATCATAAAGAAGAGAAAATACACTCATTGATAAAATGCACATATAAGTGTACCCTCGCAGTTCAAACTCACATTGTTTGAGAGTTCGCTGTATTTTATTTCTTCTCATGATTTTATGGGCTGACTTGGCTCAGCTGGGTGGTTTTCCTGCTCAACGTGTTGTCCACTGGGCTGGAATGTCCAAGAAGGCGTCCCCCGTGGCCAGCAGGTGGTGCTGCTTGCCTCCAGGAGCACAGGGGGGCTGTCCTCCGGTGCACTTTGGTTCTCCCGCGTGGCTGGAGCGTCTCACTGCATGGAAGTCAGGTTCTAAGAAGAAGAAAGCAGAAGCTGCCTGTTCTGCTGAGGCCTGTGTGCAAAACTTGTAGACCATCGTTTCTCTGGTCAAAGCAATAGTCTTCCTCTGAGCCTTTTCCTACAGGACGTCTAAAAATGATGTTTCTGAAATGCAAAGCTGATGCTGTCACTCACGTGCATAAAAGCCTTTAGAGATTCTCCAGAGGTAAACTCAAGAGCCTCCAGTTAGATCCAAAGCCCTTTGTGACATGGTCCCTTCCAATCCCTTCAGACTCCCCTCTGCATACCTCCCAATGTGCCCTTGAGCCCTGGCGACTCCCAGGGACTGGGGTTTCAGTCAGTAAGTATCTTTAGAGACACTCGTGGGTACATACAGCAGGCACTCAGTAACTGCCGAAAAGGTGAATGACTCACACGATCATCTTATGCAAGACTTTCAGTGACTTGGAGGGAGTCCCATTTGCTAAATAGCTTCATTTGACTAAATTGACTCTTCCAAGTATTTATTTTGTGCCTGCTGTATGCCAGGCACATTTTCCTACTGACCTCCATTTGCAGCCAACTGTGAAGCCAGAGCACCTCAGTCCCTGGTGGTTGCCTTGGCTTTGTGTCTCATAAGTGCTTCCCTGGGAGGTTTTCTTGGCTCCCGGGCCTGGCAATGCAAAATGTTCTGGGGGAATAAGAGTTTTAATTAATGCTGTCATTCCAGCGTTCCCATGTCTGAGCTGCTCCCCTGGGAGACCTCAATGCTATGTGGCAGGATCCAGAGTCGGGGTGAGGGGAAGGATGAAGAACATTTAATATGAGACATTTTCTGATGGGGATCAGAAACCTGTCATGTGGTCCCTCGTTACTATGGTTACTGGGATGAGAGCGGCTGCAGTGCCCTTCATCTTTAATGGGAAGAGGGACCCCAGCCCAAGAAGAACAGCTTGCCTTCTGCCTCTTTCACACACAGTGAATCCCTGGCAGGGCTGGGGTAGACCTCAGGGGATTTGAAAGCCAGCAAAGCCATCAGGACTCTAGGTCACCTTGGCTGCATCTCATCAAAGATGTGACTTTCGCCTCTTGGTTATTGATATCCAGGCAGTGGCCTTTAATGACAACTCTCTAAGAAAAGGCATTAGGGAGCTCCTTTGAAAAATGAGATTGTCTTTACTGAGAAAGGCAGTTGACAGAGTCAGCAGAGAGGAACAGTTGAGACAGTCTAAAGATGAGCCCTGAAAATGATTGGAAATGCTGGGGCCACCAGACTGCCAAGGGCGGACAAAGCAGAAAGCCTCGGGGGACTTCTGGAAGGCTGAAGATCTCTGAAGGTTCCCCAGCCTCTTGACACAACATCACCATTGTCGTTGTGGTTGATATTTTACTTATTGGATGATTAAATAATCTGAGTTACCACTCTGAATTTCAAGAGTATTAAAATGCTCTTATCTGGGGAAAGTGTTTCAAATATAGAAGGTTCTCCTATTTAGCAAACATGCATGGTATCTGCGTATCATGCTAGGCAGGAGTGGGGGATGCATACAAGCAGAACTGAATTTTAACACTGGAAGGATTTGAGAGGTCATTTTGTGAAATCCTTTCATTTTACCAGCTAGGAAAACTGAGGCCCAGCGAGACTGTGGCTTGCCATCGGGGAGAAGGAGTGAATGACAGAGCTGGAGAGGTCTCGTAGGTCAGGGTAGATTATGCTCTGCTGCAGTAACAACCGCCAAATCTCAGAGGTTAACTCCATAAAATCACATCTTGTTCCCATCACAGTTTAAGGAGGGTCAGGGGACTCACTTGGGCATTTCATCTCCAACCAGGGACTCAGGAATCCGGGCTTTTTCTGTCTTGTGCCCCCTCTGCCTCCTGCCATGCAAATGGAGAAGAGAGCACACTGAACACCGCTTGTGACATTTCAGGGCACAAAACCAGGCAAGTACATCGTTTTCACCCCATGGCATTGGTCAGAACTCGGTAACTTAACAAGTCTAACAATAAAAACGACTGGAAAACATAGAGGAAAAACGTGGGCGAAAGCAGTCTCTGCCACATCAGCCAAAGCTTAGCACCCCTTGCCTTCCGCATGTTTCTCTAACCCTTTCATTAAGTCAACGCGTTCTGAGTTCCTACCATGTGCAAGGCACTGTGCTGAGTGAGGAAGCAAAGATGTCGGCAACACCATTTGTCAGACCATTTGCATTTGCACAGAGAAGATGGACAATAACCACTCACCACACAGATACACGTGAAGTTAATTACAACCGTCCTACAAGCCCAGAAGAACAGGCTCAGGACTGGGATTTGACTTGTTCTGATAGCAGGAAGACCCCCCAGAGAAGGCAGCAATTGGACTAAGGTCTGAAAGAGTAACGTTAACTCAGCAAAGAAGGAAGGAGGGGTGTTCCAGGCCGAGAAGCGGCAAGTGCGAGGACCCCGTCGTGGAGCCTGCAAAGCCGGCACAGGCAGCAGCGTGCTGGCCAACCAGCTCTTTGGGGAAGAGGGTGGAAACTGATTTTTAGCATGGGCTGATGTCTCTGGGGTAAAATATTAACACCACAGTCGATTGCCAGCCACCAACCAATCCCTGAATATTCACCAGTTGGCTCTGTGAGTGGTAGGAGCCAGCTCCAGAACACAATTGGGAGAAACTGTGTGAGATGAGCCTGAAGGGAGAGGCAGGAGCCGGACCACAGGGCCTGGAGCCATAATGACAGGCCATTGGTTGTGTTTGGACTGGGGTGCACCATGTGATCAGATTGGTGTTTTGAAAAGACTGCCCCCTGGCTGCTGTATTGAGAACAGATTGGAGAGGAACAAAGTAGACGCTGGTGGACTAGAGAGGAGGTCGGAGTAGGCACCCAGAAGAGGGATGCCAAACCTCCCTCATGGTGCTGGCAGCCATATGAGGAGCTGCAGTTGTGGACGGCATGAGGAGAGGGCAAGGGTGGTGGGCAAGTCACGTTCTGTCTCTGCCAACCTCCACTTTTCAGTTCTGTGCTGTTACTCTCTCATTTGATGACACTGTGGTTCTCCAGTCTGGACTACAGCAACCTGGAGGTTCCCCAAGTCCTGGGCCTTGCCAAGGACAGCATGTGCAAGAGGAAGCTGCCCGGGATACGGGGTGGAGATCCCGGGGCCTCAGAGAGTGAGGCCCACCCAGGAGAGCTGAGACACTGGCTGCAGGGCGAGGAGGCAAGGAGTGCTGGTGAGACCCAGGAGCGAGGCCCCGGCCAGGCCCCTTGCCACTGGCTCTGAGCCATTCTGGGGTCTCCTTTTAAGGTAAAAAGGAGAAAGGGATCAGGTCTGGGGCCCCTGACACAGAAATTCAAGTCTGGAAAAGGTAGACAAATGTTCTAGAATTGGAGCAAACTGTGGCTGGTCACCACCTGTCCTGGCAGGTCATTTCCAGCAGCCCAGTCATCTTTCAGATCCGGCTCCATCTCGTTCCGTCTCAGCACAAGATGAAGCATCACATCCGGTTCTCAGAGGCACCGCCCCTCGACCCCATCCAGTTCCTCCTAGAGCCCGTCTCAGGGCTGCCTTTATCCCTAGGTCTCTGGAACTGATGGAGATTGTGGCACGCAGAGGGATGGGGGGCAGTTTCGCCTGTCAGGTTGGGAGGAAGATCAGTATTTGTGCAGATGGGATGCTTAAACTGTGTGTGTGTGTGTGTGTGTGTGTGTGTGTGTGTGTGTGTGTGTGGTGGGGGCATAGATCCCTGGGACAAGCTAACAAAAGCTATTTCCTTTTTCAGAAAAGAGTTTAAAAACAATACATATGAAATCTTGTATGTACCCCTGAATTGTTTAAGAACCATGTGACAACTTCTAGAAGTTCGTGGACCACCGATGAGGAGTCTTTAGCGTGACCAAAAGAATAGTGAGCCTTCTGTGCTTAAGGCTGCATGATCCATTGGCTGGTGGTAACCTTAATTTTTCTGAGACTTAATTTCCTGATCTGTAATACGGGGATAATTGTCTCTACTTTATGGAGATGCTATGAGGATGACTTAAAGCACAATGCTGTGTGAATAATGTTAACTTAAAAATAATAATAATCCCATTTGCACCAGACTCTTCCATTTTTTTTAATACTGCAACTTAGTCTGGTGAACAGAGCAGATACCACAGTCCCGCAGGTGTGTGTGGCTCTGACTCTGTTACATATTAGCTGGGAGATCCTGGACGCATTAGTCAGCTTAACTGTCTGGGCTTTAGTTTCTTCATTTGTAAAAGGGTGTGCCGTACTGTTTGCAAAGAGGCAGCAGTTATACCCTTCCTGGGTCCATATCCTTTGTAATATTATGACTTTGCAAAGTGGGGGGGCGTCTATTGCTTCCCCCCTTAATCTGAACTGGCCTCGTGACTCGGTTTGGCTGGTAGGCTGAGGTGGAAGTGACTTTGTGCCAATTCTAAGCCGAGGCTTGAAGAGACCTTAGATGCCTCCACTCTGTCATGGGATCCTGCCCAGCCACCACGTGAGGAGGGCCAGGGAGACTGCTGGAGGACGAGGTCACACGGCCCATTGTCTCTGCCGCTGCCGCCCACGGCTACCCATCCCCCGAAGAGCAGAGCTGCAGAGCTGATGGGCAGCGCATCACAGGCACATGGCCCAGCCCACCCGAAAGTAGAACCACCCAGCAGAGCCCCCAAGGGGCCAAACACAGGATTAAGAGCTAAATTAAAATCATGAGTCATTTTAAGCCACTACATCTTGGAATGTTTGTTACACATTGAGAGCTAACTAAATGACGTGACAGGTTTAAATGGTAAATGAAACCTGGCCAAGTGGTTCAGTTGTTTGGAGAGTCGTCCTGTGCACCAAAACATCGCAGGTCCAGTCCCCCATCGGGGGTGTGCCTGGGTTGCAGGTGTGATCTGGGTTGAGGAGCGTGCAGGAGGCAACCGATGGATGTTTCCCTCTAAAATCGGTGTTTCTCTCTCTCTCTCTCTCTCTCTCTCTCTCTCACAAAGTCAATAGTAAAAAATTTAAAAATTAAATGGTGAGTGCTAGTCCAGCTGTCACAGGATCACTGCGAGTGTAGGTAAGGCGCCCAGCACTGGGGCTGGTACACACAAGTTGCACAATAAATGGCTTTGTCGCTGTTCTGAGCCCCAAAGGCAGCCTTACCCAGCATTTCCAGCACTGCCGGATGGCACACCAGCCCACCAGTAATTGGGTAAGAGTCGGTCTTGGGGACCTGAACACTTAGGAAGAACACAGTCGCTGCTCTCTGACCAACCTCCACGGAACCCCCTCTCCAGTCGGGCCCACACTCTCCACTCCTTCTGGAGAGCTCGCCGCTGCCTGACGCCCACAGCCTGACGCAGGCCCCTGACCCGCAGCCCTCCTGCCAGTCGCCCTCAGCCTTTCCCCACTTCCAGTTAAGTTGTGAACCCCTTTCAGGCTAGTTGAGTTTATCTCCAATATTTTTTATACCAGGAAATCTCATTACTGAATTATATACTTTAATCAATCAGTATGTCAACTAATGAAAACGAAGTACAAAGGAGAGTGAGTTCCACGAAAACTAGGTGAGCACTTGGGCCCACACCGGCCAGTTGCTGTTAGGACGCCTGTTAAAGTGGGTCTGAGCCGGTCATCTGTGAACGGTTGGGAGGGACCCTGAATTCTCGGATTCTGCCATCCCGTTGCTTGCGAGGCAAGTGCCTCCGAGTTCTCCCCGCAGCCCTGACCGCTGCAAAGAGAGCGAGACTGCCCCCCACAGATGCTGCCTCGTGGGGCCAACAGAAGGAGAAACGTGGAGGAAGTGCCCCTGCATGTCAGGCTGGGCTCAGGGCAGCTTGTCTGTGCTAATGCGTTTAACCAACTTTAAGAAAGATGGGAAAGAGCCCTAATCGGCCAGAGGTGGGAAAATGATGACAAATCTGACTTAGATGAAAAGGTGTGTGTATGTGTCATTTGCAACTTGTTTTGAAGTCTGGCATACGGATCAGAAGCGCCCGGTTGCAACCAGAGCTAGTAGGGTTTCACACGGCAAACACACCTGACCGTCCGGCACCTGGAGAAGAAACAGAACGGTCCACACCAGCAATTCTCCACGCACGGCTTTCTAGGAACCCCCACTTTAACCTGAATTTCTATGCGGCTGAGGAGCCCTGCTTCCCATGGCAGCAGACTTAAGCAAGCTTCTCTGGACGCTGCGCTGGGGCTGGGAGAGGAGCCCCGTGCGGTGCCCTGAGAGCGGCAGACTGCTGCCACCCAGAGGACCCAGAGGGACCAGGGCCCTCCCTCCAGGTCTGGTCTCCCCACTTCAGCGTCTTTCTCTAAGAGGCCTTCTCTGCTCCCCTTACCTAAAATGACCAGGTTTCTGCCCTTCACCCCATCATTCCCTGTGTTCCTTTCTGGCCTTACTCTTTAAAAGTGAATTTATTGGGGTGACAGTGGTTAACAAAGTACACAGGTTTCAGGTGGGCAGCTCTACAACACGTCATCCCTACACTGTGTTGTGAGATCATCACCCCAAGGCAAGTCCCCGCCCATCATCATTTATCCCCCCACACCCGCCTCCACCCCCTTCAGCTAGAATTTTGTGGTCAGCAATTCTGAGTCGTCCTGGTGGGGGCTGGAGGTGAGGCTAGGGTTGCTTTGCAAAGCACTTAGGGCAAATCCTCTCGAGTCTGCTGATTCCAGCAATAGTACTCTGGGTCTTTATATTAAAAAAAAAAAAAAAAGGTTACTTTGTACTTTCTGCCCTGGAAGGTGTACTTCCCAGCATTTCTGCAATTTTGAGAAGAGAATCCACATCAGCAAATTCCAGCAACTGCCTCACTCTGGCCCAGCGCCCCTTTTGTGGAACCAGGCAGGCTGAGGGCCTGGGTCCCCCCAGCCCCAGCGTCTCCTTTTCTAATTGCCTGCTGCTCCCACAAAGCAGTGAAACCCAGCACAGTGTGTGGGTGCGAGGCCGACTCCGGGGCGCAGCCCTTGGCAACCGCACTTGCATCAGCCTCTCCACGTGTCCACATCGCCGCGGCTGATGGGGGCCCTGTGGGGGAGTGGTCAGGGGGAGGCCCAGAGCGTTGTCCCGCCAAGAAACATCTACAGGATTTTTGTGCTGATAGTGGGGTCTCACTGGAGCTTTTCCAGGGGTACAGGTCTGAGCTGGCACTTCCAGCTGGCACCTCCAGGCTTCGGAAAGAGCAAAGTAAGCTCTGAGGTCGACATATGTGTGCATTTGGAAAATGTTTGAAGTACTACATTTAATTTTGCTTGAATTTAACAGAAGAAAAAGAAATCGAGGCTAGGGTCAATGAATTCCAGACTTCAGATAAATGCTCTTTTCTGTAAGATATTTGTTTAAAAGAATTTTTCAGCCCTGGCTGGTGTAGCTCAGTGGGTTGAGCGCGGGCCTTCGAACCAAAGGATCACGGTTTGATTCCCAGTTCCCATGCCCGGGAATCACATGCCTGGATTGCAGGCCAGTTCCCAGCAGGGGACGCACTAGAGGCAACCATACATTGATATTTCTCTCCCTCTCTCCTTCCCTTCCCCTCTAAAGATAAATAAATGAAATCTTTAAAATTAAAAAAAAAGAATTTTGCAGATGTAAAGTGGGAGTGTGGAAAAATTAGGGTCATTATAGTTTGTTTTTAACAGCCTGTTTTAATTGGAAGCAGAACACACTAATGCCCTTGAAGAGAGAGGAGGAAATCGATACCATGAATAATGTCCCCACCTTTCTTCCCACCTCTGAATATTATTATTAGTATTTATTTTGTCCGAGTTTATATAACACACTGACCTTCTGTCCTGACTGCAGAAAACCTTTGGTGATGGTTGTTCACCAAGCACAGAGCAGCACTGCACTCCCAGCCTCCTTGGCGGGGGGAGGGGCCTGTGCTCTGGACTACGGCCATGAGCAGAAGTGCATGGCGGCCCTTGCTGGCCTGGCCCATGAAAACCTCAGTGAGTGACCTTCCCCCTCGCTGCCATCCCAGTGGCTGAAGGCACAGAGCCCAGCACCCCTGGATGCCCATGCAGAAACCTGTGGAGCCACCCGATGGCAGGTCCCTGGAGCCCTGAGTCACTAGTGAGGGGAGAGCCGCCACCAACCAGGAGACAACTGTTTTGGAATTTATGCGACCCAGAAATAAACTTCTGTCATAGTTGAAGTTTATTGTTGGTTTTATGCACAAGTAGAATCCTTCAGAAAAGCCCATAATAATAATAATAACAATAATAATAATTAATGCCTAAATTTTCTGAGCTCTTACTATGTACCAGACACTGTGTAAATTACATATATTAATTTATGTAATGTTTACAACAGTCCCATGAAGCATTAGCACCATCCCCATTACACAGATGAGTACACTGAGGCACAGAGAGGCTACGTATACTCACAGACCTGTTATGTTCCGGAGCTGGATCTCACAGGTTCAGGCAGTCTGGCTCTGAGCTCACTTTTTTTCCCTCTATATTAAAACTTTCAGAGGTTTTATAGTCCTTAAGTTCTTGTATAGTTCATTGCCTTACTTTTACCATGCACTGATTACTTGTAATATCCTTTTATGTGGTGTCAAATTCTCTGAATATATAAAATCTCTATTTTCCTAGGCCTACTTTTATATTGGGTTGGCCAAAAAGTCCATTTAGTTTGTTCAGTATAATAAAAGACAGACACATTTTTCATTTTCACCAGTAACTCTACTGATATGCATATTTTGAGTATATCAGCTACCTCCCGCTATTGGCTTCTAGTGGGCAGAGGCCAGGGGTGCTGCTAAACATTTCCCAGTGCATAAGACAGCCCCACAGCAAAGCGTTGTTTGGCCAAAGTGTCAATAGTACCAAGAAACTTTGCAAAACACCTTTCGATCAGTGATAGCACCTTCTCCATACAGTGCATAAGTCTTTTTCTGTGTTTCAGTTGCATTTTTCTTGAAATAACAAGGCCTAATGTGCTGAAAATGTTCTGTATTTTCTTCCATCTTCAGCATTAAAATGGCTACACAAAAATTCACCAGTTTTGATGTTTAAGTGTGTGCTGATATGACAGCTGTCAAAATACATTCTAACAAAATTGTTTTGAATGGAGTTGAAGACAACTGAGCACTACAAGAGCCACCCTATGGAAAAAAACTAAATGAACTTTTTGGCCAGCCCAATAGCTGGACTCCTGAAACGTCCCTTAACCCCTCTCACAGGCTGTGCGCCACATTCCTCTCTCTCTGTGTAGCCCAAGAAAGAGAACTTTATTTGTTGGAGGGCAGCTTTAAGTAACTTCCTCGAATGTGCGTGGGAGACACATGTTCTGAGTCCTGGCAAGTCTGAAAGCGTATTTTTTTTAACTTTCAGACTCTATTAAACTTTACCAACCACTTGGACATAGAATTTTAGATTAAAAATAATTTTCCCTCACAGTTTCAAAGACTTTGCTCTATTTTTTCCTGCCGTCCAGAGTTTCTCATGCTAGTCCGAGTTTTATTCCTTCGATAGCAACATTTCTTGTTTTGTTTCTCCCTGGAAGTTTTCAAGACCTGCTCTTTATACCGGGTGGGTGGCAATTTCACCACGGGAGGTGTGGGGCTCTTTCCACGCCTCGCACTCGGCATTCTGTGGATGCTTTCGATCTGAACACGTGTGCCCTGAGCCCCGGGGAAGGCTTCTATTCCCTCATCTTCCCGGTTGTCTTCCTGAAACCCTCACTGCTCAGATGTTGTCCCTCCTGGTCCATCCCTCATGTCTCTTAATTTCCTTGTATCTTCTGTCTCTCCGCCTTTTTGTTCTGCTTTCGGCTTCTTGACTGTCTACTTGACCCTTTTAATTAAATTTCCTATTTTGGCCTCTACCCTTTTCATCTTCAAGGGCTCTCTGTCGTTCTACCTTTATAGCGACTCCGGGGTTTCTCAGCTGCAACATCTCCTCAAAGCTTTCTGCGGAAGTTTTGAACGCTGCTGCCCATTACCTGAACTAGCTCTATTTCCTTTAGAGTCAGTCTTCACAGTTATTTATCTTAGGCTTTCTCTCCCATGTTGCAAGTCCCGCCTCCACCCCCCGTCATAGAGCTCACTCATTTTGCAGGATAAAACAATAAAAAGCTTATGGGGAGCTATATACATAACCCATTGACTGGTGAGCCTGGTCTCATGGTCACAGGTCTTCAGTGGGAGACTCCGAAATGCCAGGTTGCAGGGCCCACCAGCCTCGTGAATGGCCACAGACAGGCCTGGGCCGTCAGCAGATTCCAGCCCGCCGGCCACCATCGGCATTTGTCCGATGAGACTCGATTTGGGGACTCCCATTGGGACTAAAAGGGAAAAGAACTTCTTTCCACTGGGATCTACGTCAGTAAGAATTATTCAAATCTGTACTCATCAGAGGCCATTGTGTGGAGGGGGTCCACCTGAGACACAAGCCCACAGAAGGAGGAAAGTAGGACCCAGAAAGGAAGAGAGACACCAATTCCTGGGTTCAGCTGTGCTTGAGGTGAGCCCAGCCTATGGTGGCAAGAGCTGCTACATTTTCTTTATTTTGTCTTACCCAGTTAGAAAAAGAGCTCTGTCACTTGCAACCAAAAGAGTCCCATATAATGCAACTAACCAGTAACCTACTGACTTTGGCAGGCCCCTCCCCCTTGAGAACCTCAGTTTCCTTGTCTGTATGGGTTGGTGATTTCTGCTTCCCTCCAGGAAGCCACGCGAGAGGCTGAGCGTGAGCACCCTTTCAACACTGTGAACTCCATGAAATGTAAGCAAATGACATGGTAACGGACCATCCTCTTCTTTAGGCCATTCAGCAGGGTAAGTTTTCTCTCTACTTTTTTTCTAGGCAAAAAGTAAACAAATAAATAAAATGGCCAATTCTTTGTTTCTTTGGGAGACAAAACCTAACCACCTGAACTGGCTCTGGCCTCCTACCCCACTGTGAGGAAGGAGGCTCCAGCTCCAGGAGGGTGGGGGAACCGCCGACTTTCATACTTAAGTTCGTCAGTGCTTTGGGCCTGTGGAGGGCCATGGGGTCTCTAACTGAATTTAATTGTTATAGATGTTTAGTGAGCCATAAAGCCCTGATTTCCTGCCTGCACCCGCAGCCATAAAGGAACAGTTTGCTGCAGCCTGTAGATACCTCTCGGTCACCAGTCCTGCTCCCTTCTGGTACCCGTGGGGCTAGCGAAGGAGCAGAAAGCAAAGGCCCCTCCATCCTCCCACCCTGGTTCCTGCGAGTTGCTCTCCACATTGTCAGGCCTGGCTTTTCCACGGAGGAGTGGCCCAAGTGCCAGCCTTGCCCCAAGGACAGGCCGGGGCTCTGTGCTGGGAGTCGGTGGTCTCAAGGGCTCAGGTGTCTGGCCTTGAAAGAGGACCGCCAACCCTCGCTTCTCCCTACACAAAGCTCAGGTGGGCCTCTCTCAGGGCAGGGGAACAGCAGGAGCCCTGATCCCAATAAAGCTGATGACCTCGCCTTGCTGAGCTGCACCTCCTGGTCTTACTCTGGGAAGCTCTCTGGGGTGAGAGGTCTCAGAAGCCTGGCCCACACCTTTACCCTCTCTCTCAGGGCCCCTGCCTCCTGCACCAGACCCGGGGTTCCACCCTCTCTGCACACACTCCCTGCAGCCTCTGTGGCCTTCGGTGGAGTTAACCCAATTGGGGCTTTCCCCTCAGGTGGGAGGCTAGCCATCCACCTCAAACAGGAGAATTGGCTTAGGTGCTCATGTTGGCTTGCCTGTCTCCCTCTGCTGGGTTGAGCGCACCTTCAGGGGGTCCAGCATGTCTTGTTCATCCCTACACCTCCAGGCACCCAACACAGCGCCAGACCTGGCCCGGGTGCTCAGTGCCTTTCTGAGAAAGAAAGATGGAGAAACCGAAAAAAGACGAAGGAAGAGTGGAAGCAAGGGTGAGCCTGAGCCACATAGAGCCCCGGCTGGGTTTCTAAGTCAGACAGATGTCTTGAACAGTGTTTGTTCCCTGAAATTATTCTCCAGAGCTACAATAAAGAGGATATGTAAGCTGTTAGTCCCCCTGGGATCAGTGTGTGCGGTTGGAGATGGGGATCTAGTTTTATTTTTTTCATGAAGATACTCGATGTATTGACTAGCCCATCCTTCTCACACTGACTTGCGGTGCCGCCTCCGACAAGTCCCCACCTGCGTGTGGGGATGTGAAGCCTCCTGTACGTTTCTGGGTGGGCCGCTCTGCCCCCCGCCCGCCATCCGAGCTTCTCTCCTCGCACCCACACGCTGTCCCAACCGCACTGGCCTGATGTGAAGTCGTCGTGTCTGCCAGGACACACGCCACCAGCCTCAGACTCGCCCTGGTTGTTCTCGCTTTTCTCTGTGTATTTTTAGAATCTATTTTTCAAGGACAATGAAACACCTTGCAGAGATTATGATTGAAATGGAATTGAATTTAGAAATTAATATGGAGAAAATTGGCATATTTATGATGTCAGGTCTTACCAGCCATGAACAAAGCTTATCTCTCCATTACTGTGGCCTTCTTTAATGGTTTTTAATAAAGTCCTGCTAGTTGCTACATAAAGCAGCTTGTAGGTCTTTTGCTGAAAAAAAATTTTTTTT
>PVKM010036285.1:0-14852 GCA_004027735.1 Carollia perspicillata
GTGGATGCTGTTCATCATCATTACTGTTGATGGGAGCTTTAATTGAAGTAAAGGTGCTGCTTCAATTACAATATCCTTGAAGCATCACTCCATAGATTCTTCTCCAACCAAAAATATGTTGTAGTTCTATGAGCAAACTAACATTTGGAAATTAAGTGTTATATTTCAAATCATACAGTGCTGAGTGAGTGTTGTGGCCATAAACACCTACCCATGTAGTGTCCCTATTAGATACAAAGAGTAAGCACATAAGAGCCATCTCCACATTACATAATGAGTATTAGCAGATGGAAGTTATTTCTGGATTGCATAAATTGTGGTTATGCTAGAAACATCAGCTTTAACACGTTTGTATCAAAAAATAACATTTTAAAACAGAGGTATTAACAAATATAATACGAAATGGGCACATCTGTGGATGACTCATTCTAAGTTGAACAAAAGAATTTTCTTAAAAGCATTGATTCTCCAAGATCACTGTAGAATTAGGCCCTGTTGAGCTTGGGTCTCTGTCTTTTCTCAGCATAAGATCCCCTGCCTTTACTAGCCTGATTTGCTTAAAAAGAATTAGATACGCAATCTAGGTTGTAGGGCCTGGACTTTGGCCCCATGACCAAATGCCTAAAGTGATTCACCATTCCATTGTCAGTCTTTGGCCATCTGTATACTGCTGTACCCAATTTTATTAGAGCCAGCACATTCTGTGGTTGGATTTTAAGAGCATTCATATAAGAACTCAAAAAATCTAATAAGAAATGATTCTCCTGTGCTTAAAATCTTAAACATACCTATTGTGAAAGTCTGTGATTTTTATTATTGCATAGCTTTATAAACTTGTACATGTGTATGGCATAACTATCAAGAGAACTGAGAATTATGAAAAGAGATCACAGGTTTTCTTTTTACTTTTTGTCTTGAAACTCACACCTTGCTTGATCATAATATTATATTTCCTTGATGTTTATTTGCATTACCTTAAAAATCTATAAGTGAGAATGATTTTGCTGACAAAAGACAATATCAAAAACCATTTAAAATAGGAAATTGGTTCCAGATCTTATTTTTAGAGGTATAGCCAGCTTTTAAAAATGACATAAATGATACCAATAGACAACTTAAGCACTACCTTTGACCTCACTCAGCCACTCATACTCAACTATTGTGCTGTATGTATTTAGTTTGTTAACTTTTACAAGTGTTCTAATAGATATTTTCTATAGCTGATCTGGTTTGGTCACCAAGGAGGCTGATGAGAACACTAGCCAACTGAGTGCCTGTGACATCAGTAACAGGCTAAATAAACACCATGTTCATATATTCTATACCACTTCTCTCTGTGCTGGCTTACATTAGTGGCCTTGATCTGGCATGGCTGGCAGAAGAATTGAAAGCTATAGGTTACTTCACATAAGCCAGGAACTGGAAACTATTTTTGTGAATAATTAAGGGATGCTTCTGTGGTTCTAAAAGGGCAGACGAATTGCAATGGAAAGAAGATATCCTACAGGACTGATTTCAATACTAAAGTCAAATGATTGTCAACTACAAAGGGAAATTGTATACAGCCCAGATGGAGGGCACACTTCCAGTGACCAGCTTGGGCGAAAGAGGAGGTTATGCTACTGGACCCTATAGGACACCTACTGTATCAGGCCACTCTACAAAACCTTGGAGACAGGGCAGGTCTACCTAATACAGAGAAACAAACACAGGGAGGCTGACCAAAAAGAGGAGACAAAGAAACATGGCCCAAATGAAGGACCAGGTCAAAACTCCAGAAAAAGAACGGAACAAAATGGAAAAAAGCAATTTACTAGATGCAGAGTTCAAAACACTGGTTATAAGGATGCTCAATGAACTCAGTGAGGACCTCAACAGCATAAAAGAGTCCAGTCAGAGATGTATACATAAACTGAAATGGAAGATAATTTATGGGAAATCAAGAGTACAGTAGATGAATACAATAATTAAAACACCCCATTGGAATAGCCAAAAGAAAAAAGAATCCAAAAAAATGAGTATGCTGTAAGAAGCCACTGAGACAACTTTAATTGGACCAACAGTCATATCATAGGGGTACTGGAAGGAGAAGAGAGAGAACAAGAAATTGAAACCTTATTTGAAAAAATGATAACAGAAAACCTCCCTCATTTGGTGAAGGAAATAGACATACAAGTACAGGAAGTACAGAGAGTCTCAAATAAGATGAACCCAAGGAGGCCCACACCAAGACACATCATAATTAAAATTCAAGGGGTTACAGCAATTGCACTGCTAGGATTATATCCCAAGAACCCTGAAACACCATTCCAAAAGAACCTATGCACCCCAATGTTCACAGCAGCACAATTTACAATAGCCAAGTGTTGGAAGCAACCTAGGTGCCCATCAGTAAATGAATGGATCAAAAAACTATGGTACATATACACAATGGAATTCTATGTGGCAGAAAGAAAGAAGGAGCTCCTACCCTTTGCAACAGCATGGATGGAACTGGAAAGCATTATGCTTAGTGAAATAAGCCAGGCAGTAAAAGACAAATACCATATGATCTCACCTTTAACAGGAACCTAAGCAACAAAACAAACAAGCAAGCAAAATATAACCAAAGACATTGAAATAGAAAATGGGATGACATTAACCTGAGGGGAGAGGGGAGGGAATTTCAGGGGAAAAGGGAGGGGATTATAGGAACAAGTATAAAGGACACATGGACAAAAACTAAGTGGGGTGGAAATGGGAGGGAGGTGGGGAGCACTGGGGGGGGGTGGACTGGGATGGGAGTAAAAGACAGAAAAATGTACTTGAATAACAATTAAAATAAGAAAAAATAAAAATAAAAAAATATGAGGGAAAAAAAAAAGATTTACAGCCGGTGGGCACTGACTTGTAGAGTTAACATTATTCTCATCTGTATCTTTTAGTTTCACTTAGTAAAATAAGCTACATTCTTGGAGAAATAAATAAGTGCTTACAAAAAATAAATAAAATGTAAGGGGTTAAAGACAAATAGAGAATCTTAAAAGCAGAAAGAGAAAAGCAGTAAGTTACCTAGAAGGAAGCTCCCATAGACTGTCAACTGATTTCTCAACAGAAATTTTGCAAGCCAGAAGGGAGTAGCAACAAATATTTGAAGTGATGAAAAGCAAAGACCTGCAAACCAAAATTACTCTACTCAGCAAAGCTGTCATTTAGAATTGAAGGACAAAGAGCTTCCCAGAGAAGAAAAAGTTAAAGGAGTTCATCACCATCAAACCAGTATTATATGAAATGTTAAAGGATATTCTTTAAGAAGATGAAGTAAAAAAGATGAAAAGCATGAAAAAAGGCAATAGACACAACTCTGTTAACAATTGCATCTAAAACGCAAAATAAATGAACAAGCAGAACAGAAACTGACACATAGGTAACAGAGAACATTTGATGGTTGTCAGATGGGAGGGGGTTTAGGGGAATGGGTGAAAAAGGTGAAGGGTTTAAGAAGTATCACTGCTGGTGATAATTTAAAGAAGTGTAGCCCTTTTGAAAAACAATCTGGCAAGTTTCAAAATATTAAACACAGAGAGTTACCTTATGACCCAGTAGTTCTATTCCTAGTTATATATCCGAGAGCAATGAAAACATATCTACACTAACTCTTCTTAGCGGCATTACTTATAACAGCCCAAAAACTGAGAACAACCTAAATTTCTATCAACTGATGAATGGTTAATTCATACAATGGGATATTATTTGGCAATCAAAAGAAATGAACTACAGCCTTGGCTGGTGTGGCTCTGTGGATTGAGTGCTGGCTTGTGAACCAAGGGGTTGCTGGTTTGATTCCCAGTCGGGGTACATGTTTGGGTTGCAGGCTGGGCCCCCTGTAGGGGTCACATAAGAGGCAACCACACATGGTGTTTCTCTTCCTATCTTTCTCACTTGCTTCCCCTCTCTCCAAAAGTAAATAAATAAAATCTTAAAAAAAAAAAAAGAAATGAACTACCGATACATGCTTCAACATGAATGAATATTGAAAATGTTGTGCTGAGTAAAAGTAACCATTTATAAAGGACCACATATATTATGACTCCATTTTTATGACATGTCCAGAATAGGCAAATCCATAGAGACAGGAAATAGATTAGTGCTTACCTAGAGTTGGAGGGGGTCAGTTGGGAGGGATGGGAAGTGATGACTAAGGGGAATGGGATTGCTTTTTGGGATATGAACGTGCTCTAAAATTGATTGTGGTGGTAGTTGTACGACTCTGTGAATATACTAAAAAGCACCAAATTCTACACTTAATGGTTGAATTACATAGTTATATTAATTATACACTAATAAAGCCATTACTTAAAAAATGACCAGTTTATCAAGGCGTATTTAAAATGAGATGCCATAGAGACCCATATTAATAAAAGTAATATTCTTTATGAAGGGAAGATAATCAATGCTCATTGGATATATCATATGAACCAAAGGTAACCACTGCTTCAAGTTCTGTTAGATTTGCTGGTCATTTTCTTATTGACTAAACTTCTCTATAAAAAATTTATACTTTACAGCTAAAGTTGCAAAAATTTTAAACTGATCTCTTCTTTATGGAATATGTCCAATCTTTGGCTTGCCAGCAAGGCTGACTGAATTTTATGAGTATGGCTGGGCCCAAGGAAGAGCACTAAGTACTAGACCAGATCTGTTTCTGTTTTTATAAAAGTCCAAGACAACCAAATTAATTTAGTCATTTTACCCCCATGCACTGCATCTACAGTCTGATCTCTACATTCTTTGTTAGGACAACCAAGAGTAATGATGCTCAAGGGTTGGCCAGTAGAGCACAGCATGGTTAGAACAACAGGTTTCAGGCCCTTAGAGCTGAAGGATGGTCATTAGCCTTTTCTTGATCTCCACACTGCCTGAAGTGGTGCCTGTGGATCTCTGTGGGCTGATGACTGAAGGTTCACATGGTGTGGACAAGAGTACCATGAAGCAGAAAGGGAGTTGGCAGAGCAGAGGTTCATATTAATAGTTTCATAGTCTTTGGAGTCAAAAAGGCATGGGTTCTAATCTTGGCTCAACCATTTATTAGTTGTGTGACTTTGATACATTTACTGAATCTCTCTGAGCTTAATTTTCCTCATCTGTAAAATGATGGTTGTAATATTACCAACCTTTCACAGGGTGTCGTAGAGACTCAGACTAATGTCAGCATGGAGAGATCAGCAGTAAGTGTTATGTTCCTGACTACAATTACTAATGTTATCATTGTTGTTATTATTATTAACAGGATGAGACTCACTCCTACATTCATTGTTAATCCCTACAACATGAAATTCTCTCCCATACTAAAACCTACAAAAAGCCAGGTTTGCTCAGGAGTATGAAATTCAAACTTTAGACTTATGCTGAAGGGATAAGGAGTAATTCTAAATGTATTATTTTAGCTGGGGTACTGGGCCCGAGAACAGCACATGGGGCCACTAGCCTGGCCTCCTGCTGTGTCTCCCAGAATCAAGATTATGCAGAGTCCCACAACTACTTTCAGGATGAGCCGTCCAAACCAACTGCTGCCCCGGAGAATGACAGCCTAGGATGTACTTAGGCCAGATGGTCATGGAGCACGAGAATACACTGTGGATCAATAATTATAGCTCTGAAGTGGAGGGCAGAGGAGGAAATCCAGATCTCCCAAGCATGTATAGTGAGTTACTTGCATACCATGTGCTCTGCAGGCCTTCCCTTTTGGGAACTATGATTCATGGGGAATGTATATAAGGAGGGAGAAAAGAGAAAATTCTTCCAAAGGCTCAGAATACTTGAAGTTAATTGGACTTAGCACTGTATTTTCAGCTCCTTCCTATGCCTCCTAACCCCCAAAGGCTAGAAGGGCTCCAAACTGTGCTTGCTGAGGGTATTCTCATTCTGACAGTGTTTGTCATAAATCTCATGACAAAGTTAATGATTATTTACTGATGCAAGAAGACTGTTGTCATCAATGTCATCAACAAATATTTATCAGCTACCTGTGCTGGGCCATGCAGCAAGGTGGTTATGAAAATGTGTTTGGTTATCAGAAAAATCTGGGCTCCACTCCTAGCTCTTAGTACCCATATTGACTTTGGGCAAAGTTATCTAACTCTCTGAGCCTCAGTTTTCTCCTTGACAAGAGCTAATATTAAAGCCTACAGGGTTGCAAGGAGGTTTAACAAGATGATGAGTTTCATATACAATGGAATACTATGCAGCAGAGAGAAAGAAGGAGCTCCTACCCTTCGAGACAGCATGGATGGAACTGGAGAGCATCATGCTAAGTGAAATAAACCAGGTGGTGAAACACAAATACCATACGATCTCACTTATAATTGAAACCTAATCAAACAAGCAAAGCAAAATATAAGCAGAGACACTGAAATTATGAACAATCTGATAGTAACCAGAGGGGAGGTGGGCGGGGATAATGGGGGGAAGGGTTTTCAGGAACAACTATAAAGGACCCATGGACAAAACCAAGGGTGGGGTGGAAACAAGGGAGGGAGGTGGAGATAGCTGGGGTTGGGGGGAGTGGTCGGAGGTAAATGTAGACAACTGTAATTGAGCAACAATAAAATAATTTAAAAAAAGAAAAAAGACGATGAGTTTCAAAGTTATTTGTAAATCACAATCTGCTAGCTGGTTGTTGTTACGAACGCAATGGTGGATATAAGGGCTTTGGGGAAGAAAGATGTTATGGAAGGCTGAGTTAATCAAGAATGAGTTTTGTGAAGAAGGTGCGTCTTGAAGTATTGAGGGACATTAGGATGGGAAAACAGAGGGTATCACAAGCAGACACAATGGTCTGAGCAGAGGTAAAGAGGTAGTAATGAGAATAGTGTGTTAAGGCAAGATGTGCATTTATAGCCCATTTATAGCTACAAAAAGCTCCACAGGACACTATGGGGCCACTAGCAAACCCATAGCCTCTCAGCGTGCGTTCAGGGGTAATAGGCAACCTTGCCTGAAGGTCTGAACCTTGAGGCAGTATAGTCCTACTGCACCTTGGCACCAACACTGAACTGCATGTTCAGGCCACAGAGCATGGACATTCGTACCCTCCTCTAAGGTGCCTGACTCCTGGTAGTACTCACCACTGTGACACTGATGTGGCCCAGATAGCAAGAGAGCCAGACGTGAAGCTAAGATGAAAATAAAAACACATGTCCCTTAAAGCAATAGGCTTCCTGATTGGAACACTCAAACAGGGGATGGGAAAGTGTTTTAGAAAGTATGACGTTAATAAACAAATGGAGCAAAGATAAATATTTACACACACACACACACACACACACACCCTAGTATAATTACTGAAATAAGAAAAGGCTCATCACCGAAAAAAAACCCAGCACAATTTAATGTAATGTAGTCTCTTAAAATCCAATACCTTTCTAACTTGCCCTTGTAATTTTACAAATGCTAGATGTGTTTTATCTTTGAAGATTCATTTGGAAATCATTTAGGTCACCATTTGGATACGCTTGTTTTTAATTCATATTCCTACTGATGTTTGCCCCTGTGAGTAGAACAGATGTGGTGAAGGCAGGATGGATTTGTGCACATTGCGGTGGGCCCCTTCCAAGAACGATAAATCCTTTGGTTTCCAAAACATTGAAGATGAACCGATAAATCCTAGCATGGTTGCCTGGTGTCCTGGTTGACTTTATCCATGTTCATCCAAAAGACTCAGTGATGTGTTTTCAACTTTTCTCGTCCTATGTTCTCCCTCAGTGCCCTTGATTTTAGCGCTTCAACATTTTATACCTTTCTGTGCAGTTTCTTCATGTGCGAAACAGAAATAATAATGGTGCCCACCCCACAGGTTATTGAGAGGATAAAATGAATCGCTTCATGTAAAATGTTTAAAAAAGTGACTGACACAAGTAAGTGGTCAAAAACATGAGCTATTCTCATCCTGCCAAACCTATCATTACTCCTTTTATGCTCTCTCTCTGAATGTCACTGGCATCTGCCCATTCGTCCAAGGTGACTTTGTCCTTGACTATTTTTTTTCTCATCCTGCCGCTTCTAAAGAAAAAGTTCTGTTGATTCTTCTTAAAGATTTTTTTCATGAAGATTTCCAAATATAATCTTGACCATGCCATCATTGTCTCATAAGTTTCATTCCTTCACACTGCCAATCTCCATACATTACACATCAAACCTTAGACCAGCAAACCAGAGTGCAGCCTCCAATTTTTTGGTGATGTTCCCTGAAGTGCTATGTTGAGAAGGATTCTGAGGTCAAATCTGGGCTTAGAGGAATGAGGTGCTGTGATTGATTATCAATGTCTTCCATGAGAGGAGTGGGGGTTTGGGAGGCTAATGATCTATATATTGTGAATTTATAGACCCGGCTACATAATCAAGGCCAAGATCCTAAACAAGGCATAGAAGGCTTACAAGATCTGACTGTAACTAATCTTCCAGTCTCACCTGTTGCCTCTTTCTGCCCTAGCCACACCAAACTGAATATTGTTCCCAGAACCACCAGGCCCCTTCTCACATTGTTTGAGACTCAGCTCAGTTTCTGACCACCTCAGTCCGGTTTTGAAGCTTTTCCTTTGTGTTTCCATAGCTCCCTGTGTATATTGCAATCCGTGCTTCAACCATATTATATTATAATCACCTGATTAGGTATCTGTGCCCCGCCCCCCATACCCTGCACCACTCTCAACTAGCCTGAACCTTCCATGGGCAGGTGTTGTGCTAATTCATTTTTGTATGGTCAGGGCCAAGCAAAAAACACTTACTGAACACCAATTATATTTCAGGTACTGGGAATTACCTGACATCAAGGTGAAAAATGCTGGACTGTGTTATTATCAAAGCACTTCGCCTCAGGTAAGGATTCACTGAGGGGAAAGGTACATGTGAGCTGAGTTTTAAGGGTGGAGAAGGGGAAGCAATTATGGGGTAAGGATGAGCATGTGCACAGTATTAACAGCTTCCATTTATTGAAACCACCAAGGTGTAGGCTCTGAGATAAGTGCTTTATGTGTATTACATATATAGGAATTTATAAAGGCCCAGAAAGGCCTTAAAGAGCAGAACAGCAAGTTTGGGAAGAGTGAGAAATTCAAAGTAGTTGGAGCATAGAATGGGGTAGAGGTCAGCGGGAGGCAAGATTAGAGAACACACCACCCCCACTGTCCTTCTCATTCCTTAAACTGAATGAACTTTGATTCTAGATCTCTTTTGAGGTACTAAAAATAATGTTTCAGGCTAAAGTGTTGCTTGTGTGTTCAGGTTTAGAAATCTCTAGAACTAAAATGTACATGAGTTTCACAGACACAGCCCAAATCATTACCAGTGTCAAAAATCCATCTTTCTTTCTCCAAATATTATTCCCTATTAAGTGATGTGTGGGAAGAAAGAAAGCGAGAACCAAAAAACCTAAAATGGAGAGAGAAATTCATGGATCCATGCTCCAAGAAGCTTGAGTCAGAAAGATAGTGCAAAAAATGTGCTATATATGGATGTTGACTTAAGATAATAAAGAACTGTGCCCTGGCTGGGTAGCTCAATTGGTTAGACTGTTGTCCTGATATGCCAAGGTTGTGTGTTGGATCCCTGGTCAGGGCACATACAAGAATCAACCGATGAGTGCATAAATAAATGAAACAACAAATTGATGTTTCTCTCTCTCTTCGTCTCTAAAATCCATAAATAAAATAAAATAAAAAGATAATAAAGAACTTATGAGCTCACAAATACAGAATCCCTGGCTGCCTCTTCAGTATTTATTAATTTAGTCTTCCAGTGCTGTGAATCACAGACAGGTTCAGAAATTTGCAGAAGCTGAGTGCAGATGTTCTTACTGTATTGCTGCCTATTGTTAAGACAGTCTCCAATTCCCTTATCCAAACACATTAGGGGAGAATCTCATTCCTTAGTCTAGCAATTGGTGTGGCACATGGGTATGAGTAATATGTTGCCTTCCTGCACAAACAAGAAAGAAATGTTGAAAAGGAGACTGGGGGTGTGTTCCAAATTTAGCTTTCCTTCCAACCTCTGCCCATATGGTTGGTGGTTAAAAAAATGATTACCAAGCCAACAAAATGTAACCTGATATTAGCAGTTCCACTCTAACTATGTGAAGCCAAGGCTAATACCAGAGCATGGCATTCATTTGTCTCAATGCTATCTGACACAGGGAGACTAAACTCTCAAACTGTTGCCCACCAGACTGCCATCTAGGCTTGGGATGGGGCTGATAGAGATTTCCATTAGTTAGCAGAGAGATTTTAGTAGGAGCTCGTCAACCTTAACAGGGAATAAGGGGCTTTGAGGAACAAAAGTTTATGGATCTAGTTAACAGTTTCCAAGTTAAGGGAGTTTCCAAGTCTAGGATTCCAGATCCTAGATTTCAGAGTAACTGAAAATGAGGGGATCTTTCATTTGCCAGAATAAGTTTAGAAAAGAGGAATTTTATCTTGTGATAGAAAGAGCTATTGATTTAAGCCTAGAACATTTAAGGATGAAGGAGGAAAAGTAGACGTTCCAAAGTACCCTCTCATCCCATAGTACACTGGTAAATGTTTAACAACTGGCTTTCAAAAAAATGTATGTTGGCTTATTTTAAATTTTGCTGAAATAAAGGATATAGACCACACAATTTACAAGTAACAAAGACTATACAATACCCTTTACCGTAAAGTCCATAGGCCAATTGATTCTCACAGAATGCATTCATGATTTTGCCAGACTTGTATCTGTAGCCAAAACCAGTGTTGCAGTTGATGAGAAAGTGTAGTTCCCACAAGAACACTGGTTCATATATTGGTTTACATTAAGGAGCAAAAAAAAAAAAAAGATGTATGCTGTAACTTCACTCCTTCATCAATGACAGGAGTGACATCTCTACTAAATCAGATTAATATTCGAACACTGGGGACTTAATGTTTTGTGCCATTCACAATGTAACGGCTATGGAGACAACGTGATTTAAAGTTTCATCTGCACTATTAACATTTTTTTATCGACAAACAATAAATCATGCCTTGATTTGTGGTTTTGCCCAATTTCTGTGGTGTTAATATTTCCATCATAGTCAATTTCAAGCCACCAGTATGACAGCACTATACATACACAGAGTTGGGAAGCCTTATCTAGACAACAGTAAATATAATAAAAATAATTAGGATGTAATGAGTATTGAGTGTTCTCTTTGTTTTTAATACAATGTTTTAATTGTAAATCTATGGAATTCAACTTCTAATAATGGCTATGTTCAACAACTGGCTCATGAAAGTTCTGAAATTTAACAATTGGCTCTTACCAGCCATTGTAAGCTGGCACCAGCCACTGTTGTCCTCGCCCCCATTTGGATTGCTGCTTTTGAGTCTATCCCATTGGGACTAAGGGTAAGGAGGGAAGCAGGCAGAGACACAGAGAGTAGGCTACTCTTCCCTACTGAAAGTGGGGTATGCTCTTTGATTCATTACCAGTCTGCAAGAAGAGGAGTACAGAAAGTGCAAGAAAGTGCTTACAAACTTTTATAGCAATTTAACAGAGAGATTTTTAGGTGTGTTGAGCCTCATAATTAAAAACTGTGGCTTGTATGTAGGCCTTTTTAAATTTCCATTTTTATAGTAATTAATTTTTTATCATATTTTACAAAAGCATTGGTCCATGACACATTTGGAAGGAACAAAGCCCCTCCCCCAAGGCCCTTCAGCACAGATAACTTGAAATACATTGGTCTATTTGGTGAGGCCAGGGTCAGAAGGGAGAGAGTGGTGCAGCAGATAAGTATGGACTGGAAAACCTTGACATTGAGCATTCAGCATTAGGGCTAACCATTTGTAGCTGGAGGAGGGGCTGTATTTCAGTTTGCTTTTCTAACACGGTGGCAGGAAGGCCACAAGCCTGGAAATAATCTGGGAGAAATGAGAACTGGACTCTCATGGTAGTAAAACAAATCTAGAGGCTGTGGGTGACAGACAGGATGTTGAAAAGAATTGCTCCTTGGAAAATCTCTGCCACTCCTAAGCATCCATTTGCTTGGGAAAACATATAACTTAGAAGGTCATAATTGGTGACGCATGCTCAAATTCAACCAGAAAGAGTCTCTTCTCTACTCCTGTTTCCTACCCCGAGCCTGCAAAATTGCCCCATTGGTTTGCTCCACCATCTTAAGTTCTCTTTGCTCTACTTACATGTCTGTATCCTACAATAAAGCCATAGCATCTCAGAGTTATACGGGACCATGAAGAACATCAGAAGGCCATGATGTAGGTATCTATCCACTCTCTGACAGCCCACTCTACACCCACCAGACCAATCTTCCTGAATATGTGCTTCTTTAATCTCTAGTCCAATGCCTTCAGAAGTAGGGAGCTGATTGTTTTCTACAGCAATCCATTCCACTGAGGAATAGCTCAAAGGGTTAGAAATTACATTCTTTTCACAGTCAAAATATATCTCCTTGTAAATTCCATGCATAGCTTCCAGATCTACCCTCATCTTCCATATGCAAAACCGTTAAACACCACAAGACAACATTCACATCTCCCTAATTATTTTTTAGAGATTTTATTTATTTATTTTTAGAGAGGGGCAGGGAGGGAGAAAGAGGAGAGAAACATCAATCTGTGGTTGCCTCTTGCTCGTCCTGCACTGGGTACATGGCCTGCAACCCAGGTATGTGCCCTGATTGGGAACAGAACTGATGACCCTTTGGTTCACAGGCCAGTGCTCAATCCACTGAGCCACACTATCCAGGGCCCTAATTTTTCTTTTGCATAGACTGAACATCGATACTTCTTTTCACTGTCCTTCCACTGACACAGTTTGCATATTCTTCACCATCCTGCTTATTCTCCTCTAGATGCACTGTAGGCTACAGACACAATGACTAACACAGTATGTCCTCCCCGCTCACAGGAGCCCCTACTCTTGTGTCGACTGAACAGGGACCTCATATCTTTTTGCTCACAATTTCCCCTGCTAACAGCTGAAGGATACTTTGAAGATGGTAATTAAAGAAACAGTGAGGGCCAAACCTACCAAACAGGAGGCAAAGCCAGCAAATGCCAAAAAGTAAACTCTGCACAGGAATACCGGAAATATTTATTGAACATCTACTAAGCGAGAATTATGGATAAAGCAGGGGAGTGAAGCAGAGGTTGGTGACTGAGAGCTGATAAGTGCATACACATAAAATGACAAAGACTTGCTTTCTACCCTCCAACTTGTTCTTGTTAGGCAAGGAAATCTCTTTACTGTGAAACCCATCTGACGGTGCTAATGAGATTGCCCCCTGCTCTGACATAGACTGTTCTCAGTCAGCAGAATTTGTAGAGTAGTTTCCACTCCATCTTTACTTTTCTGGTAATTATATTACTGCTTCAGTCCATTAGTAAGTTAAAAATTAGGAGATTCTGTCTGCACTGGTGCTCCCATTCTCATTTTAAAGGTTTATTTACCTTTAGGATTATAAAAAAGCAAGGTCAAAAGGCAGTTCTTAAAAAAAAGTAGGTATATCTGGAAATGTTAAAAACCATAAGTACCATCGACCATTTTGCCAAATCATTAAACATCTCTTAGCCAGGTGTGTATTCAGGCAGGCTCTATAACAAGGTTTGCTTTCAAATAGACTAGCCAAACAAAAGCTTGCCAGTAACTTCATTCCTACCAAGGCAAGTTGGAAGTGTCCTTGGACCTGACACAGACAAATGTGTGTATGTGTGTGTGGGGGAGATGATAGCTATCTTCTGTTCGTTTTGCCACATTAACAAAAGTTAAAGGACAGTGTAGTCTGAATTGGAAAGAGAGACTTGATAACACGTGTGATGTGTTCATGTGTGCGTGCATGTATCTGTGCAGTTTCAGGCATTTTGGGGAAAATCAGTGATGGCAAAGCATCTGATGGCTCGGAGTCCCTCCTCCTCTCACAGGTCTTCAGCCTGGTTTCATATCTGATCTCTAATCATGGCCGCTAGCACTGTCCACACCAGCCACTTGCAGCTTTGGTCTTTCTCTGCAGGCCCATGATTCCTTGTTACACTGGGCTCCTGTGATTTTAACCCCTCAAGAGACCACTGATCATCAAGGGAACACAAGGGCCAATGTGCAGGTTTAATTAGAAATCACATCTTTCTCTCTTTCTGATATGATATTTCTTCTCGTAGGGGAGTACTTACCATGTGGTGGCATGTGAATTTACTCTCCCAGACCCCTTGGGGATGTTACACTTCAGGGACTGTTTCACTTCTATTTGGTGGCTCAGCTAGAGGCTTTGGGATTGCCAATTCCTGCTGCCTCCTCTACTTTTCCACCAGCTGTGTACTGAATGTCTCCGTTTCATTTGTTTTTTTTTTCAAGATTTTATTTATTTATTTGTAGAGAGAGGGGAAGGGAGGGAGAAAGAGAGGGAGAGAAACACTCATGTATGGTTGCTTCTTGCACACTCCCAACTGGGGACCTGGCTGGCCCATAGCCCAGGCATGAGCCATGACTGGGAATCGAACCACTGACCTTTCACTTTGTGGGATAATGCCCAACCCACTGAACCACTGCTGGTCAGGACTGACTTGGTTGTATCCATAGTAGATCAGCACAATTTAGTTGAGGCTTTCACTAAACTGGCCAACATGGCTTCATCCAGAGAAAAATCAATTGTACCATTTAGCCACATTCATACATTCAACAGTGTCTTTTTTTTCATTTTATTTTAATTGTTATTCAAGTACATTTTTCTTGCTTTTACTCCCATCCCAGTCCCCCCCCCCCCCCGGTGCTCCCCACCTCCCTCCCATTTCCACCCCCCTTAGTTTTTGTCCATGTGTCCTTTATATTTGTTCCGATAATTCCCTCCCCTCTCCCCTCTGGATACT
>PVKM010036286.1:0-14858 GCA_004027735.1 Carollia perspicillata
GGCAGACCCACTCAGGGCCTGATCCCCTGTCTGGTAACACTTGGAGCCCTTTTTTTAGGGATTGAGCTTCCAATTGCTGGACCTGTCTCCCAGACCATGGAGGAGGCCCTTGACTCTATGACAGGTCAATAAACTTCTCTTCCATTGAATAAAGACACCCAACACTGGAAGGTATTTGAAGGTTAGCTATTCCTATAAAGGTACTCAAATACCACAAGTGTGGTCCACAGAGTAGTGTCTAACTCTCATAAGGGGCCCATGCCCAGAGGAGTACAGTGACTGAAAACCCTGATGTGGGAGCCTAAATGATGTTTGACCACAGTGGCTTGCAGATACCAAGTGACTGAAAGTACTTTAATAGTACACCTATTGAATCTAATTTCTTTAAAGCTTATATTTTGTATATCTTTGTTTTTTATCTTCATTTTTATAGTAATAGTTTTTATTGTTAAGAAAAATTGTTTAAAACTTCAAAGACAAAAATGTGTTTGGAGATGGAGAAGTTCTTTCAAAGTCATATACAGGCATTGCTTCACAGGTCCACTTGGGGATTATTTAATTGTCTACAAAAATATGATTTGCTCACCTCACTGAAGTTTGCAGATTTAGTAAAATTACATGTTAACTTGTAGATTTCTGCATACTAGAGATGCAGATAATATTCAGGAGGAAAAATAACCCCAACAGTTACAGTCACTGCCCTGTAGGACATTAACCAGCTTTGTATGTAACCCAGCAAACTTATTCTAATATTTCTTTATTATTAAATTGACTACAAATACCTAGCTCTTCAAATGTTCCTCAAATCAGACTTACCATCTCATTGATCTGCTTTTTTATTGATGAGTTTGGACCTGTGTTCACTTTATATTTCTATGAGTCATGTCTCTAACTTATCAAAATTATATTTGACTTCATTTTTTAAAAAAGTATCAGCCTGGGATGCATGAAATAAAACAAAACAAAACAAAAACTGGGCTTCCACTATAGAATTGAAAGGCACTGTTCTAACTGTCTTTGGGTTTCCACTGCTGAAATTCTTGGAACTTCCTTAGATTCCTGTTCTTAGTGAGGCCTTGTGGGCTACACGGTTACCTTTCATTAAATCCCTTTGTTTAAAGTCTTGAGTTGGTGAGGGTTTATCAGAACTGATAAAGCCACTATATTGTAACTAGCCAACAAAGTGCTTTCTAACAGAGAACACCCAACTGCTCCTCCGGTATATAAATAGGCTATGCCCATCGCAAAAATGTGTTTGATCAAAAGTGCACAGGATGAAAGCAAAAACTGAATTACGCTATTCCAAAAGCAAAACAGGCAACTTTGGGCAAAACACAAATTTTATGCACATTTTAGGCCTCACTCACTCCAGAAGTGCCTTGAACTTGCTCCAAAATAAACGAAACACCTGGAAGCTTAATCAGAGCTGCCATGCACCACACTCTATGCTATTGCTCCTTCACTCTTGAATATGGGCAAGGGCCTGGTTCCAGCCCATGCCCTCCATGCTCTCCATCCCCTTTGGACATTGGGGATAACTAGAGACACATCCCCCCATGGCAATCCCTGTTACCCCCTAATTTCAGTCCTCTCTGTTATTAGTCTCGTTTCCTTCTTCAATGCCTAGAATTTCCATCCTGATTTATCCCTACTCACCCTCACTTTCTGTTTTTAATATGACAAACTCCCTTTGACTAAAAAATGCAGTGCTAACTATATTTGTTGGAGGTTTTGACTCATATTTTGAACTGTTTTCAAGCACTAGTTATTTCTTTCATGTTATTCAAAATCAGTGTTTCCTCATTTGGAATCACCCCTGCCCCCGTGGAATGTAATGTATACATATGAAAATGAAAAGCACTTTTAGCTAAAAATAGATCTTCTGGGAGGTCTCCAGAATCAGCTGACACAGTTCAGAGGAAACTGGATGGCTGACAACTGTTTTGGCTTCAAATGGGAATAAAATAGGCTGGTGCAGCAGTTGGCCACTTTCCAGGGATGGCCTGCCAAGACATTATTTACCAAGTTGCTCACAAGTAGAAGCAGGGCTGGGGGGCAGGGCTGGAACCGGGAGGCTGGGCCACCACCACACTCCATAGCCCCAGAAACAGCTGAGATGTGAAGAAGCCAACCGGGTGTTTAGCAGGATAAGGACTGCGACTCTTCAAGGGAATGCTCTCCTAAGGAGTGCAGTTTGCAATTCTGAAATCCAAGAGGATCACCATACCCAAACTGTTTTCATAAGTCATTTGGCAGAAAAACCCAACCTGAACTAATGTGATGGTATCTGTGGTCCTGGTTTATCCTACTGAGAGTAAATATCCATTATCTGCTGCAGAAATATCTGTTTTATTACAGGATGCTGCCTTAGACCCTCCAGTGGAGCTGTGCAGTATAAAGCATTTGTACTTTATTAGTTCCTTGAATTCTGAAACACATAAACACATCTGGATCTCAGGTGGGGAAGAATCACTTCTCAAGTGATTCTTTTCAGGGAACATCCTTTTAACATTGAGCCCAAAGAGACCAAACATGAGAGGACAGTATGTGTGGGTATTGGGTGGAGGCAGGAGACATGTGACCCTAAAGCATGAAAATGCCTGAAAGGACTTAGTGGAAATAGGAAGAACCTGTGTTCTATGTCAGAGGAGGCATGAGAATTTATTGAAAGTTCTCTGTGCCACCTCTGGCAGACAACAGCGCTGCTCATTCCAACAGCATCATTATGTAGATATTCCTCTCCCTGGCCTTATTCTTTCAAATGATAAAGTCAACCAACCTTTATAAATAGCTTGCATGTGGCAGACAACTGTCCTAACACTTCTGGTTGGAAATACTACATGTTGTAAGTGATAAGCAATCCCACTCAGGAGTCCACACCAACAGCCCCGTGAGGCTCTCACGGACAACCCAGTCTGTTCTCGAAGGAAAGGACAGGAGCGCCGGTGTGGGAGGGAACTGGGTATAACATTTCACATGGAGAGAACACGCAGAGTCAGGAGATCAGTGCAAACTTGCACCACTGGCACTTCGTCTGAGACACTGAATCCTTTAATCAACCTTTATGCCCTCACCTCTAAAATGGGATTTACAATCCTACTTACAAGGCAATCGATTTGATTAAATGGATAAAACAGTATCCCCTTTCCTGGACCATGGTAACTCAAAATGAAAATCCTATTCTCATCATTACTACCTGGTCCCTTTGCCTAAATGTTTATAGACCCGGTCTTCACCTGGCTGATTCCTTATGGTAATTCAAGTCTCAGCTTCTCAGAGAACACTTCCTTGTCCATCCATTTCTATAGCAGCCTTCCAGAAATCTTTCCTCATGGTACTTGTCATCAGCTTTTCACACAAACTTTCTGTTTATTAACTGTTTATTTCTATCATGCCTATCTCTTTCTCTCCACAAGAATAAAGGCTCCAACATAGAAGTCATCTTTCATTTCTGGATCAAAGTTTTATCCTTTGTACCTAGTACAGTGCCAGGCATAAGGTAGGTGACGATTCTGTGTTTCTTAAATAATTGGCTGAGCAAATGATAGAGACTTCACATACGGTATTTCCCTTTTTACATCCTACTTCTATCTTCACAAGAAAAATGTCAATTTGGTCTAATACAAGTAATACTTAGGGATATTTTGACCGGCAGGTATTTGTACCTTTTGAACTTCCACTTTCAGACCAATGAAAATTTCCATGAAAATTAAGATGAAAGGACAGAGGGCACAACAATTGCTAGACTGTGTGTGGATTCGATCTGTTAAAGGATAAGATCTTCTGTCTCCTCAAACTATTTAAAGCCATTCATAATCCTTCCTAATTTGTTTTGATGCCTTGCTCTTTAAGAAGCCCAATTCAGGTGGTTCTAATACCTTAAATTAGGAGGTTTTCCTGCAACATCCACATGCTCCTGTATAATAGTCCCCCTTACGCACAGGGGACATGCTCCAAGACCCCCAGCAGATGCCTGAAACCGCCCATAGTACTGACCCCTAAATACAGGGTGTGGCAAAAGTAGGTTGATAGTTGTCTGTATAGAAAATAATACAATAATTAATCAATAATAATGAAAGGATAAACTGTGTTTCCATACTCACAGCTGTAAACCTACTTTTGCCACTCCCTGTAGATTGTTTTTCCCTATACATACATATATACATACGCACACACACACACACATCACGGCTTCTCCTCGGCATATCTGAAATGCCAGTATCACTACTCTTGCACCCTGGGGCCATTATTAAGTGAATAAGGGTGACTGAACACAAACACTGTGACACTGAGACAGTTGATCTGATAACCGAGATGGCTGCTAAGTAACTAATGGGCAGGGAGAGCCTACAGTGTGAAGACACTGAACCAGGGATGAGTCACATCCCTGGCTGAACAGAATGGGACAGAGTGTGAGATTTCACTATGTGACTCAGAATGGCACACAATTTAAAATTTATGGATTGTTTATTTCTGGAATTTTACATTTTATTTTTTTAGACTGCAGTTGACTGGGGGAAACAGAAACTGAAGATAGCAAAACAGCACATAAGAAGGGGAGTATTGTATTCCTAGTCCTTTGAAAAAAAAGCAGAGATGAAGAGATTTTGTCCGGCCCCAGAACTGTGTGAGTAGAGACACCGAACAGGTTGAAGATCGAAGCCATATGGCAGCACTAAGAATGTGACAGTGCTAATGAGACAATCTGCTGACTAGCACCACCAGTGAGAAACCTGGTGTCATGGCTGTCCTCGTCCCCTGCCACCTAAAAGACATTTCCATTGGCCTGTGTGCTGGGTTCTAAAAATTCTCATGCACAGAGCACAGCCCGCAGTCATACACCGTTAGTACTGGAAGGGGCCTTGGCAATAGAGGGAAACACCCGTGTGGTGGACTCTCGTGCTGTTGCATGCCCACCGTCAATCCTTTCCTTCAGGGAATGGCCTCTCTATTTCCCCGGGCCTGACCAAGAGGTATACCAAGTCTCCTGGCACATCATGGTTGGTTTAGGAATAGGCACATGACCCAAGGTGGATCAAGAGAGTTAGCCACAGGATGTTTGCTAGAACACTTGGAAAAAAGATGCTCTGGGTTGTTAAGCTGGGGGAATAAAAGCCTGGAGGCTCTGGAGGCCATGCTGGGGGAAGTCCTCTGAGAGTGAAGGGCACCAACACTACAGAACGCAGGGCTGAGAGACGAAGGGGATATGCTGAAATCATTAGAGCCTCTGGGTCCAGCTCCGTTCCTAAAGCCAGCTCAGACCTTGTTTACAGAGTGACATTTAATCCTGAGGATGAGTTCTTCAGGTTGCTGGCATTATCACACTTATTTTCCAAATTGGGAAACTGAGGCACAGTCAGCTTTCCCGCCGCCCCCTAACTTGCCCAAGATCCTTAAGTGATACTGGGCTGACCTTAGCAGATCTGGATCCAGGCGGCCCGTGTCTGGGGGCTATGTTCTGGAGGCCAATATCCCAGAAGTTACAAAATTTTCAGAGTGAATTTCTCAGTGTGGACAACAAAGTTCTTTCATTAAACACTCCAGGCTCCCACACTGAGCAGTCACACAGGACATATCTGTGGGGCAAATTCAGCCCAAGGGCTGACAGGGTGACGTCTGGTCTATTTATTTCTTCCATTCTCCTGATAAATGTCAAGAGAGCTCCATCTGCATCTTCATTCCTCATTTCCTAGGCTGCCTCACTCCGTTATTTCACATCTCCCAATCTTCAAAGAATAATTTAGGACCCAAGTCAAATGCAAGGTCCTCTAGCATTTTATTATATCCCCCCTAACTTGTATATGTGTTCTTTTTATTCTGCAGTTATTTTATTACATCACTTTACATTTATGAAATGAGGTAGTATAATTCATTTATGAGAATCCTAATAAATATTAATTGACTGATTACTGGATTGTTACAAATACGTTGGTGAGAGGAAAGGGCAAACATGTAAAAATATATTTCTATAGGACTATTTAAATATAGGAAAAACTCTCATTAATGTAAATAGGACTTCACATTCTGACTCAAACTATAATCACCTTCATAATGACGGAGTGAATTAAGTGACATCAGAGTGGCTTTTCTTGGCATATCACAACAGCTTAAAACTATACCAATTGAAACTTCAACCTTATTCAGGTCTTTCCAGATTATATAAGTGATTTCATTCATCAGTTAAATAATCTCACTAATCAGTTCATCAATCTCCCAACCTAGAGTAAATACAAGTTAGTAGTGTGATGCATAACCAGAAAACGGAAAGGAAATTATCAGTTTTTTTTTAAATCACTAATACAGAAAACAAAAACAAAAGAACTTAGGAGGCTCTTAAAGGTAAATAATAGAGACAGAGAAAAGCCCAAATCAACTTGAACTCGGGAAACAGGCATTTCCCCACCTGCCAGATTAGAGAGTTCATTCATTTATTACCATCCAAATGAAATCTTTCCAACGGGGTCAAAAGGGCCTTTGTTTTGACATTTTATTCATTGGCAATGTATTTCCTGTGTTGGGATGCAAAACACCTTTCACAATGCTTTTTCATTAATTGCCTTCATTTTTCAAGTTCCCTGTTTGATTTATAGTCAATTAAAAACAGCCTCAAAAGCCCTGACTCATGTATGTTAAGTACAAATATGATTAATGCAATGCGATGCACTCCATGGATGACCCGCCACCAACCAAGGTCAGTGTCAAGGTGGGATGGCCCAGTAATGCCTTGATTAAAGGAACTCATGGGGAGGGTGGAAAGCCAGGAACGCAGGGTCTGGATCCATCCAAAACAAGAAAAAGCAGCAATTTTTCTATAATTTTATATATTACCAAGGAAGAATAAACTTGGCTATGGACAGAAAAAAATAAAATGCAGTAGGAAGGTCTCTCTCTATCTCGTCCGGGTCCATAAACATGGATGGAAATATTAAGTGACAAACTTCCTTAATATGTTACCAGCAACAATAACAAAAACTACAAGACACTAGACTAGAACTCTGATAAAAGCCAGGGCACTGAAAACCTGGGTTCACATCTTGATGTCACCAATTATGAGCAATGTGACTTTGAGTAAACTGCTTCAGCTAGCCCAGCCTTAGTATCCTCACCTGTAAAATGGGCAGACGAGAGTGTTTTTCCCCTGATAACTGTGATGGGGTTCAAGGGGCCCTCCATACTTAGAGAATGCACAGAAAATGTTGGCTGTGAAGGCCACTCACGCTGCAATGGTCAGCACTAGGAGTGCCTTTTAAATCCCAACATTTGTTCCCAAAACGTGCGCATTCCTTATATTTTCTAAACATGGTCTCTGCTTATCAGTGCAGGCATACAGCCCTTTATGAGGAACTCTCTTAAGAGTTACCCCGGCCTCTCCAGAAAAATGAACATGTTGAAACTTCAGAATTACTGGAAAAGTTGAGCAAAAAACCTAATGGCCACCTAATGCCTTGGATTAGTGATTTCCCACCAAAGGTAAACACAGACATTTTGGTGCACTTTTTACAAAGCAAAATGTACTGAAATTAAAGGAACACCTTCTCTTCTGTAATTAGTCCTTATTCCTGTTTTGTTTGGGGTTCGGTGCCAAAGTAAATAGAGGTAGTCATCTTATTTATTTGCCTGTTTTCTTCTTTTTTCATATCCACATGTAAGGTAATGTTTTAAAATATAATCTTATCAATCCGACATTAAAAAAAGAAAAATCTACTGGTCCAAGAAATTCGAATCCTAGAATCACTCCTTTAGATGTTTCTTCATCTCTTCACAATTTTAATGCCCACAATTTATCTTCTAAATAGCTATGTCTAGATGGCCACTATAAGGAAATTGAACCTATCTCAGGTCTATGAATAAAAACAACAATAATTATAGCAACAGTAATAATGACAGTAATAATAAAAGCAGCTTTCATTTATTCATGGCTCTGTTCTAAGCGCCTTCCCATCCATTACTGCGTCAGCTCTAGCAGTAAGGACTGTTATTACCCTTCTTAGAGAGATGACATAATTCAAACTTGGAAGATTCAAATAACTCACTCATGGTCACACAGCTCACATGTGACTGTGTCATATGTTTAAACCCTAGTCAATATGAGTTTAAAATTATGTGATCTTAATCACCAGGAGGTTGCAATTGGAGCCCATTCTTCTCAGAACCATTGGAAGGTGAGGTCCCTCCCTTGGGTGTTTCAAAGGGGCAGCAGGGAAGAAGCTGATGGGCTCAGAAAAGAATGTGCCCTGATTAAAAAGGCAGGAGGTAGTCACAGGTGCATGACCTTGCTCTCCTGCTTAAACTTTGTCTTCTCTCCCACGTAGGCCCAAGTTACTCTGAGATGGCTGCCTCCTTTCGTGGTCTTTCTCTGTCTATTTGGGAGTCTTTTTGTGACTTGGGTCACACTGCTTTGCTAGTATCTGGGCAGAGTTTGTGAGCACCCACCAAACACAAGTGTTCCTCTACATTTTCCAGCCTTGCTTGCAGTTAGGTTAGCTCTATGACTAGGTATGGCCAGCAGAGTGAGGCAGAGATGATACATGTGCCTTGTGAGCTAAGGTAGCTAAGCACTAGAGTGCCTTCCCCTCTAGTGTCCTCTTGGGTATCAGCTTGGTGACAGAGGAGTGATTGGAAAGTACAAAATGGCAGGTCCAAGTTGGAAGTAGCCTGGGCCCTCAAGTTCCTGCGTGGAGAGCAGCCACTTGGAGGAGAGCCGCCTAATCTCCATCCACATGACCTTAAAGAGAAACAAACTTCTATTCTGTTAGGTCACTGGGGTTGTTTGATACCAGGCCTGTTCTGACTAATGCAGGTCCTAAATATGTGTAAGTTTGCATGTTAGGTGAACTCAGGTGTGGCGATCTTATTCTGTGCATGTGTGGCCTAAGAGGAGTGATCCATGAAGATGAACGAGGGAGGAAGAAAAGTGCTGAGCAGATAGTGGCTAGGTGCCACTGGGGTGTCCCTTTTGGACACTGGTGGTTGGAGATGTCTCCCACTAACGGAGGTTAGAAGGGCATGCGTATGATTTTCCCTAGCAAACGCTATAATCCCAGGTCCCTCCAAAATGCCAGAAGTTGTGTCTGAGCTGACAGGCACAGAGCAGAACGTGCTGTTCTGTAATTCTGCATTACACAAAAAGTCAGGGGCTTATCGCTTGTTTCTTTTTTCCATGTCAGCTGGGTGGCTGCTCAGTTTTCCAGACCAGCTATTCCTCTGGAGCCCAGGTGTCAGCTGGGAGGCTATAAGCAGGGCTGTGATCCAATTTTCATGGTGCCAATACTACAGCAACCAGAATCACACGATGTCCATGTTTCAGGAGAAGCAACCACACCAGTGAATATAAGACAGTTCAGGATGCCGGAGGTCACCAGGGATTCCTCCATAAGACCGAAGACTTTGGATAGATTATCTCCTTTCTGAGTTTCTGCTTTCTAAGCTGCCTTCCCCTTTCTTCTCGTACTTCTCATCAAAATGGGAATAACTACACATCTTCCCAGCTCACCTTTCAAGACTGAGATAAAGCCAGGAAAGTTTTGTCCAAGTTGTCACGAGTTGGGGGCTTTGCATCACACAGCGCGAGACAGGATGAAAGAGCTACCCTGGTTACATTAGAAGAAATAGTGGAATACCATGTTTTGATCCTAGAAGCTGGTTGAAAAATGGCCTTTTAAAGACGAAAGCAAGTATAGTTAGTGGAAAGGAGAGTAGAATAAAGAGTTATTGGGATGTGAAGAAAATAAAAGGCTTTGGAACAACTGAGGGAAAGATGTATTGAAGTGAACAGTGAATAAAATATTAGGGAAATAAAAGAAGTGGAGGTGACCATTAGTAACAGTTAAGGTAGAAAAAGATAAGTCATTGAAAATTGAGAAGAAAGACGAGAAAAGATAAAAGGGAATATTACTGCCAGAACAAAGAGAGCAGGGAGCGGTGGACAGAATAAACATCCCCCGTAACTTGCTAAAAGCTGAACGCGGTTCGGTTGAATTTGAGTCTGGGGTATCAGCAGATATGCTGGGTCTGTTGGGCAAGGAAACAACACTTCCAGAGAACTTTGTAGAGCAGTGAAATTGTAGACATCAGTTGGCTGATCATGCTGTGTTTATACCTTCTACAAGATAAATATCCCAAATGATTGCAAACTGAAGCTCTTAAATATTGCAAAGATAAAGGACAAATACAAATGACAAATGCCCAAAGGAATGTTACTGCCCTGGTTTCTTGTAACATCTGTTATTACCTAGAACCTCAGATTATACCACTAAAGTATCCCTGAATCTTAGCAGTGAACTTCATCTATCTAAATATCTTAACACTGTCCGGTTTTGTTTGATCCCTTTTTGTTTCCATCCAGATGCCTTGTGTCAGAATGAGAGCACTGGCCACTCATTGGTTTCTTAGTTCATCACGTTTTTCAGAGACAGAGGGGTCTTGTGTTGAACTATAAAGAAATGGATGAAAGAAACTGAGAATGAAAGAGGAAAGGGGGAGGGAGAAAGGGGGCAAAAAGGAAGGGAGAGAGAAACATAAAATGTTTGTTGGTTAAGAAAAATATTTTGGGCTTTTAATTTTTCCTTCCGAGTATTGTAATACATTGCTATTATTTTTGGAAATTCAGATTTTCCAAACAATATTCAGGAGGCATTCTCCAATCTGTGAAACCTTTGTTCTTCATTTAGGCGCAATTAACCTTATTCATAGGGTCTACACTCATAATGACCTATGTCCTGCTTTGAGATGAACATTCCATACTAGATCTGCTCTCTGTATTTTTCTCACCCTAGTAATATACATGGACCCTACAGTTTCACAGAGGGGTAGTCAGATTTTACTGATCCAACAATTCACACACAAATTCGTACATAAAATTTTAACTACCCTCAGTTCCCATATCCCTGACTTTTTGTGAATGTGTTATCATTGACAATCAACCCGGTTCCATTTACCACTTAATAGCTTACACAGAACCAACAACCGTAACCCTCTTCATTACTTAGGAGATTGAAAGAGCACACACACACACACACACACACACACACACACACACACACCACCACCACCCCCCCCAAACCATGATATTGGAATGTACAGTATGGTCTAGTTTAAATTAAAAAGATCCCCCAAAGTATGATTGTTTCCAGTTTTTCAGCAGTGAATTAGAAGCTGTTTGGTGTAGTGAAGATTACAGAAGCAATCACATCTGTGGGCCTGCTTTGCATACCAATACTATTAATTTTCATACTCAGGGTAGCTTCACATTTCCACACATGTTAATATATCAATAGATTTGGGATAATCACTGGGGAAAAAAGAGAAGAGAGTGTGTGTGTATGTGTGTGTGTGTGAGAGAGAGACAGAGAGAAAGAGAGAGAGGAAAAGAGTAGGTAAAACAGATAAGAGAGCCAGAAAGATGGTTCATGCAAACCAAGTTCTGTTTGAGAGATATTGATTCTGATTAATAGCAGAATCAAAAGACAAATGAGGGTTCCTGGTGGCCTGACCCAGGAGTCACACTCAGGGATCAAATTAATATGAAATCACATATTGTAATTCACTTATTGTGCCAGTCCTGCACCTTGTCATTACAGACTAATTATTGAAATGATTTCATTGGTGTAATTGCATCAAGATGTGCCTGGGCTTCACCTTGGATAACTCCCTTGATGCTCAACACTGCACCTTCATTATTGTGTTCCTTTCAACTCTTTAAGTGTGTTCCAGCCTCACAGGACAATCCAACCAAGCAGGCTTTTTTTTTTTTTTTAACTTTTTAAAACATGCCAGCCACATCATTCAGGAGTGAAGGAATGTGGCTAGCCTGAAAGGCAAACCTGAGATTACTGGGGCAAATGTACAATTATCTCCCCTGAAGGAACCTCAGACAGAGCATTTGAACAAATGTTTTCACATCCTTCAATCCCAAATGCTGAAGAATAGTGCTTAAGAACCTTCAATTAAATCGTTATTTGTCTAACATCAGTGTTAAATTCCACTGTGCTAACACTATATTTGTGATGCATTTAGCAATGTATCCCGTGCCCTCAAAGATTAAACAATATATTATCAGCATCACAAAAGAGGAAGATATTATAACCACAGGCCTGAGCATATTTTAAAGAAATTAACTGGAATGTGGGAGGATTTGAGTTTTATCCACAGAATAGCCAGTAGAGGTTTTGAATCTTTCTGAGAATCATCTTACAGCCTTAAGAATGAGTTCTGAATTCCTATGCCTAAAACTTCCCGGAAGCCAACATCCTGCTCTCACCTTTATTTCGATCTAATGCCATGGATGACAAACTACAGGTAGGATAACAATCCACAGGAAGGCAATGGTTTTGCTCTGAGGGATCTGCCCCGGCGAAATGGATTTTATTTCCTTTGCACAGAATAGCACTCATATTGGTAGGTGGTAGTCCCCGTTTCTGGGAGCAGTTGAGAAATACTCATCAATGATAAAATACTAAAAAGAGACACACATCACTCTATTCACCTCTAAGCTGTCGAGGTTCTAACGCAAGACATTCCACTCTGGATCAATGAGCAGAAATAAGAATAATGAGCAGAATAAGAATAATGAGCAGAAAATCATTTAAGGAACACCAAATCCTGAGGCACGTTAACAGACATGGTGAATTTAAATATGACATTAGGCAAAAAAAAAAAAAAATCAAGTGGCATCACTTACAGTTTAGAATCGCCTGGTCCTGGATGAATGCAGCTGGCTGATCGATATGGAACAGTTTCTGCTGGAATCCAGGAGTGCAGTCCAGATCTTCTGCAGATGTTAGCAGCAGCACCTGAGAAAACCGAAGCCATCAATATTTTAACAGCAGCTCATGTGTTTGCCCCACTAACTTGTACCAAATCTGTGACTTTTAGAAATGAGCTGAGAATTTAATTTAATTTCCCAAATGAAGAGGTAAGTTGATACTTCTCCAGTGGTTGCCAACAACTTTGTTTTGGCAATGAGCTTTGGAAAACATGCAAATGGGAACAGCTGCGGCAGTTTCCATTCAGTTGCAGTTAAAGAAATAACTTCGTCAAATTTTTACACCTGCTAAGAATCTCACTGCAGTTTCCATGTGTGAAATTTCATTACAGAATCTGTCAATTTCATAGGAAGCCTGAGCTAAAACCAACTTCACTTTCATAGATGCGAAGGACCATTGTCATCTATGAGGAGGAGAAAAATGAAACTATTTCATTGGAAGTTACTTCTAAAAGGAATCTAGGGCCAACTAGAACTTCACAGTCCAATATGGTGGCCATGAGCCACATGTGGCTACAAAGCCCTTAAAATATAGCTGGACTGAAATAGTATAAAATACAGGTTGGATATTGAAGACTGAATTCCACAAACAAAATAAAATATCTATAATAACTTGTGTATAGATTATACATTGAAAGGATAATATTTTACAGATTGGACTAAATGTTAGTAAAATTAATTTCACCACTTTCTTTTTACTTATATAAATTTGGATACTGGAAAATTTAAAATTTACAATTGCTTTCAAAGGCTCAGCTTTGCCTTTGCAAATCCTTGAGACAATTTGTCCAGGTGCCAAAAATTTAGGATACCCTGGCCAAGGTGGAGCCATAGGTAGACACACTCTGACTCCTCACACAACCAAAAGAAGGACAACAACAAATTTAAAAAATAAAAAATAATGAGAACTGTCAGAAAATTGAACTGTATGAAAGTCTGACAACCAAGGAGTTAAAGAAGAAACCAGATTGAATAACCCTTCCATTCTAAGATTGCTCTGTCCAATTCAGGGTCTTCCGGACAAGATGGAGGCGTAGGTGGAGACACTGTACCTCCTCTCACCACCAAGATTAAGGACAACAAATATTTATAAACAATAACACAACCAGAACACACAGAATTGAGTACGGAAGTCGACAAACATCCAACTTGACCGGTAAGAGGGGCAGAGTCGGCAGGCGGCGGACCGAGAAAGCGGCAGGAAAACATGGTGGCTGCCAGGCTCGGGAGCTCCGGGCGGCATAGGTGGCACGGAGCTTGCAGACCCCAGACGCGGGGAGGAGATGAACAGAGTACGCAAGGCACGCAGGGCAGTTGGCCAACTGCGGACACACATTTGCGTGCAGATAAACTAGGAAAGAGCGGGCAGTGAGACAGACCGCGAAGTGCAGGGCCCCAGCGATGGGAAATAAAGCCTAAAAACACCGATTGAAAGGGTGCCGGGAGAGGATCCCAGCCTCACAGGAGAGGACGCCGGGGAGACCCGCAAGGTCCCGGAGTGTGCATAGCCCGTCCCATCTGGGAACCAGCGCCAGGGGGGCCCAGTTTGCTTGTGGGAGGCAGCAGAGGGGGCGAGGGTTCGGGAGAGAGCGCGGAACAGGCGCCATTGTTCCCTCTCTGACCCCGTCCCCGCAGACAGCGTCACAGCTTGGCGACTAGGCTGCCCCGCCCTGGTGAACACCTAAGGCTCCGCCCCTCATACGCAACAGGCACCACCTGACCAAAAATGACTCAAACACAAGAAAAGCTCAGAGTCCCAGAGCCAATACTTTTAAGCAACCAAGAGACAGCCAACCAACCAGATGCACAGTTCAAAGCACTGCTAATCAAGATGCTCACAGAATTGGTTGATTTTGGTCGCAAATTAGATGAAAAAATGAAGGCATTGATAAGCGAAATGAAGGAAAATGCACAGGGAACCAGTAGTGATGGGAAGAAAACTGGGACTCAAATCAATGGAGTGGACCAGAAGGAAGAAACAAACAACCAAGCAGAAAAGAATAAAGAAACAAGAATTCAAAAAAATGAGGAGAAGCTTAGGAACCTCCAGGACATCTTTAAACGTTCCAACATCCGAATTATTGGAGTACCAGAA
>PVKM010036287.1:0-14864 GCA_004027735.1 Carollia perspicillata
GGGTCATGAGAACTGAGCCTGAGTTGTGAGAAGAAAGCCACAAAAAACTGAGGTGGAGGGAACTGCAGAAGCAAAGGCCTGGGAGCAGGAAAAAACATCAACATCGGGCAGAGGCAGAATGAGCCAAGAGGAAGGTGAGGCCAGAGAGGTAAAGTAGCTAGATGAAATCCTCCCAATAAGCCTAAGTAGTAGGATATGCCCCTCACTTGGCAGGTGAGCAGAGGCTCGAAGGGTGAAGTAGCACCCCCAGAGTCACTGAGCTGAAGGCATCAGAGCCCAGACAGCCTGTCTCCTTTTCTGGGACTTTCCAATGTGTTTTGCTGCCCCTGGGTGTGCACCTCAATGGAAGAGGAGAAGCAGTAGCAGCCCTGTCTGCCTGGAAATGCCAGCTGAGCCCCAGAATTGATAAGTCCCCCCAGTAATTAATAAGTCTTCCAGGAGGGAGGTGCCCAGGATCCATCCCAGCTGGCAAAGCAAGTTGCTCAGCCCCTGCAGCTGCTTTTGTGAGAGGAGTCGCTTGCTAGGGTAAGCCAGGTGGGAGCAGGGGACCTAGAAGCCTTATTTCCACTTCTCACCAATTTCCCCATCTTCCCGAAGTCTGCGAACCCCAAGAGGGGCACCCCTGTGCCTGGAAATGATTTCTGCAGTCATAGATATTCATTATAAGTCTTCAAGGCATGAAAGGCAAACTGGGGCTAAAAATATTCTATATTTTTTAATTTTCATTTTTTAAATTTTCACCTGAGAATATGTTTATTGATTTTTAGAGAAGGTGGGGTAGGGGGGAAAGAAAGAGATTGAGAAAGAGAGAAACATCAATGTGAGAGAAACATCAATCGGTTGACTTCCACATGCGCCCCAACCAGCCATTGAACCTGTAACCTAGGTGTGTGCCCTGACCAGAAATTGAACCCGCAGCCTTTAGGTATATGGGACGATGCTCCAACAAACCTAGCCACCCAGCCAGGGCAAAATGTTCTATGTTTTTATCTGACGATAGTTGTAGAGGTATACAGATCTAAAAATTTCCTGAGCTTTTCATTCAAGATCTGTGCACTTATGTATGTTAAACCACAATTTGAAATTAAAAAACCACACACATTTGTTATATCATTAGGAGCAGCTCCTGACTCACTCCTTCCGGGGAACATTGGTAATTTAAAGTAAGGAATTAAACATGGTCTTGCCTTCCCAGTAGGAGCTGTGTTTCACAGTCACCAAAAAGCCCAGGAAGAATGGCCGGCTAAAGAAAATGTAGAAGGAATGAGAGAATTAGGAAAAAATGACCATTTGCAAAAGTCCATGAATCACTGATTGAGGCAGTGACCATAGTGGACATGATAAAACATCAGGTGAGAGAATGACGGGAACAAGACATGCGCAGGGTGCAGAAGGTTCCCTGGGTGGAGGGCATGCGCTTTGCCACGGAGGCCAGAATGTCAGCTGGGCCAGCGTTGGTGAAGCTCAGCACTACCATAGAGCAGCAGTCTTCAACCCGTGTGCCACAAGAATTTTTATAACATGCAATACCTCACTGTTCAGCCAGAGGCACTGACCTCTTTTTCCCTTAGATTATCAAACTAAAAAATGACAATAGGTAAGATAACAATAGCTGTAGGGTGTAAATGAATCAAAATTATATCCATTTTTTGTCAGATCAGCAAAAAATATTTCTTGGGGCGTGCCACAGAATTTTAGTAATTATGAGTGCCATGAGATGAAAAAGCTTGAACATCGCTGCAGTAGAGGGATCCAGGGCCTTGTGGACCTCTTAATGTGATGCAAAAGGAAGTTCACAGCTCTCCCTGGGGCACATCTGGCCAAAGTGTTAAGCCTGGCTCTGATCATGTCTCTCGACCTAACATCCAGTTGGTAGGAAGTGGAAAGGGTTGAAAAACCAAGTCAAATAACATTAGGAGGCCAACAGACAAATCCAGAGGGTGGGCTCTTCAACAAGTTGGTCAAAAAAGAAAAGAAAAAAAAAAGAGAGAGGAGTGGGGACTATTTAGGGCAGGTGGCTCTGCTGACATTTGGAGCCAAATTATGGAGGAGGGCTGTCTTGTGCATTGCAGGATACTGAGCAGTATCCCTGGCCACCACTCTCTAGGTGCCAGTGGCACATCCCTTTGACAGGTGTGACAACCAAAGTCCTCTCCAGACACAGCCAAGTGCCCTGGACATGTTGCCCTTTTAGAGGATGGTGGAGCAACTCACAGAAGGACCTGGGGTCCCTGGTCTGTCCATCAGCGGAGGCAAGTAACATCCTCTCTTGTTTAAGCCAGTTATTGGCTCCCTGTTAAACAGGGAAAACTATGACTTGGTCGTTCTGTTCCAAGTTTATATATTCATTGAAAGTTTTACACTAGATGAGAATGTTCATTGAGGTAGGAAATTAGAAGCATATGTGTCCATCTTTTAGGGGACCAGAAAAATGACATAAGAAGGCTGTATGATGCAGAATACCATGCCAACCAACAGTGAAAACAACAAAGTAGATCTTTAAAAATGTAGTACTGCCATGACCTGTGTGGCTCAGTTGGTTGGGCGTTGTCCTGAAAAATGAAAGGCCACTGGTTCAGTTGCCCGTGGGGCACATCCCTGGATTATGTGTTCAGTCTCGGTTGGAGGCTTGCTAGAGGCAGTTGATGTCTCTCTCTGTCTCCCTGTCACTCTCTCTCTCATCAATGTTTCTCACCCTCTCTTTCCCCCTCCCTTCCCCTCTGTCTAAAAATGAATAAATAAAACCTTTAAAAAATGTAGTGTTGATGGGTTGAAACCCAGACACTATAGCATCGCTCCTGATCCAAGTGGCAAGAGCAAGAGGTGTCCACAGAGTTTTGACAAAAGTCGGGGGGAAAGAAAGAAAATTAAAACTATCTCCTAATGTGCTGGTGAGTAAGGAAATAACAATCTGATACTCGGTGCATTGAAATGTAAACAAGACATCTTTCTGATGGCTGGCAATTCATCCAAAGCTAAACCATTTCTGCTTATTATTACACAAGGTGTAGTGTATGATCAGTAGGCTGATTCTTGGAACAAACTTTTCAAACTATATGCACAATGAGGTAAAAGAGAAAATATATATATTTGCTATATTAGCACTATCCATAGGTAAAATGGAATGGAATGTCAGGGACATCCACTCAAACAGGTTTGGGGAAATATCTTGCAAGCAGGGGGTGGTTAATGAGTTCAGACAATCTTGGAAACCTATTCCTGAAAGTACCACATCATCATGCCAGAAGGAAAGTTGGGAAAGAAAGGAATGAGGTGATATTTACAAATAAAAACAATAAGAAGAGGCAGTCCCCTAAATACTTGGGCTTTTAGAGAAAAATGCATGGGGCACATGGATACATGTCAGCCTAGCCTCCCACTTCCACTGTTGAAAGAAGCTGAAGAAAATAAGTTTGTAAATGCTTTGACTCTCTAAAAACAAACAATGTCTCACTGAGCTAAAAGGATATAGATGTTGAGATCTAGTCCAAAATGCCATTGTGCCAACTGCAACATACTCATACAAGCATACAAAGTACAAAATTATACATCCTGTTCTTCAAGAATACCATCTGCCCTGGCTGGTGTGGCTCAGTGGTTGAGTGCCAGCCAGTGAACCAAAGGGTGGCCGGTTAGATTCCGGGTCTAGGGCACATGCCTGGGTTGCAGGCCAGGAGTGCATGAAAGGCAACCACACATTGATGTTTCTCTCCCTTTCTTTCTTTCTCCCTCCCTTTCCATAAAATCTTAAAAAAAAAAAAAAGAATCTACCATCAGGAGTCCTGATCCTCCTGACCAAGCAGCAGAGTTGGTATTGGTAGCACATTGTCCTGATACACCAAAGTTGTGGGTTTGATTCTCTGTCTCTCTCTGTCTCTTTCTTTTTCTCTCTGTGTCTCTGTCTCTCTAAATAAATAAATAAATAAGTAAGTAGCCTTAGCGCAGGGGTGTCAAACTCATTTTCACCGGGGGCCACATCAGCCTCTTGGTTCCCTTCAAAGGGCTGAATATAATTTCAGCTCCTTAACAGTGAAGGAGTAGTTACATTTCTACAGTCCTAAAATTATTTTGGCCCTTTGAAGGCAACTGTGAGGCTGATGTGGCCCCCGGTGAAAATGAGTTTGACACCCCTGCCTTAGAGATACTGGCCATGGTTCGGGTAATGGTTGGGGAAGGGCAAGGAATTGGGGATGGGATGGAGGGAGTGGAAATGTGCTTCCTTGCATCTGTTGAGATGGTCATATTGTTTTTATCCTTCATTTTTGTTAATGTGATGTATCACATTGATTTGCGGATGTCAAACCATCTTTGTATTCCTGAGATAAATCCCCCTTGATCGTGGCATTGATCCTGTTAATGTGCTGTTGAATTTGGTTGTGAATTTTTGCATCCGTGTTCATCAGGTGTATTGTGAGTTCTCATTTGGCTATGAAAACTAAAAGTAACTAAAATAAAACACAATGGACGATTCGGTCCCTCGTCTGCACTGCACACACTTCCAACATTCAACAGCTCCATGTAGTCAGTGGCCACCATATTAGAAGGCGCAGATACAGACCATTCCTGACATCAGAGAGAGTTCAGTTGGCGAGTGGTGCTCTAGACCAACACCAGAAAGACATTTCAGAGTCTCAGGGAAATGTGAAGATGTGCTTGGAATAAGAAGAGACTAAAGAATGATTGTATATTTTCTGAGATGTGAAAATAGTTGCATGATTGTGTAGGATAATGTCCTTATTTTTCAGAGATGCATGCTGTAGTCCTTAGAGATGAGAAACTATGTCAGTAAGGTCGAAGTGTGTGATTAAAACGCCTAGCACAAAAGCAGGCATGTATCAAATCCTCATAAATACTCAGAGTCATCAATTCAAAAGTTTAGAGAAATGACAAACTGGGAAAAATATTTACAACAAATTTCATAAACAGATGGTAAATCTCCTTAATATATAAAGAATTCCTACGAGTCAAGAAGAAAAAGATGAACAACCCAAAAGAGTAATGGGCAAGAATAAACTATAAATAGCTCTTAAACACATGGAAGTATACTCTGCCTTGCTTGTGGTGAGGGAAATGCAAATTTTCCCTACTCTGAAATACCACTTTTTACCTTCATCCTGGCAAAAGCCCAAAGGTTGATGTACAGTCTGTTGGTGAGGATGTAGAGAAGTGGGGCCTGTATCCATTGCTGGAGGGAGTGTGCATTAATCTAACCCCAAGAGGAGAAATATCTATAAAAGTTACAAATGCAAATTGTCTTTGAACGAGAAATCTCACTTTCAGGGATTTATCCACAGACATATTTGCACATGTGTGAAATGACAATTGTACAAGTTTCTTCACTGCTGTGTTAGCCTAAGAACAAATGGATGAAAAATATCCATTTCTGGGAGTGAAATTAACTCCAGAGTATCTGCATAGCAGAACACTATGAAGTTGTAGAAAAATAACAAGGATGCATAAAGGGAGTTCGGTAAGGGGAGATCATCAGCATTTGTTGAGTGGGAAGAAAAAGACAAGGTGCAGAAGAATGTACAAAACATGCTATCTAGAACTGAAATTCTGACACTGCTACAACATGGATGAACCATGGAACATTATGCTAAGGCAAGAAGCTAGCCCTGGCCAGATAACTCAGTTGGTTAGAGTATCGTCCCAATATGCCCATTGGTTTCATCCCTGGTCAGTGCACATACAAGAATCGACTGATGACTGTATAAATAAGTGGAACAACAAACTGATGTTTCTCACTCTTTCTCCTTTCCTCTCTCTCCAAAATCAATTTTTAAAAGATTACTTTAAAAAAAGCTAGATACACAAGGACAAAGACTTTTTTTTTAGATTGTGTTTATTTATTTGTAGAGAGAGGGGAAAGGAAGGAGAAAGAGAAGGAGAGAAATATCAACGTGTGGTTGCCTCCCACACACCCTGCACTAGGGACCTGGCTCACAACCCAGGCATGTGCCCTGACTGGGGAATCAAACTGGAGACCACCTGGTTCGCAGCCCGTGCTCAATCCACTGAGCTACAACAGCAAGGGCAGACGAACATTTTTTTATTCTATTAATACAAAGCATGATGGCAAATCCATAGAGACAAAAAGGAGAATGGTGGTTTCCAGAAGCTGGAAGGAGGGAGGAATGGGGAGTCAGTGTTTAATGGGGACAGTCTGACTTCGGGAAGATGGTCAAGTTCAGGAGACAGATGGTGGGAGGGCCGCACAACAATGGGAACGCACTAGCGCTACTGAAATGGGCACTTAAAGTGGCTAACATGGTATATTTCCATGTTACCTCTATTTTACTACAACAACAAAAAATGTTTTAATGCCACGTTCAATGTAAAAGTAGATGCGGGGGTGGAGGATGAGGACCTGTATTCATATTTGTTTGTAAACACACACAGACATTCTGGAAAGATATCAGGAAATCAAGAGCGGTGGGTTATCTGTGCAGGAAAGAAGGGAAAGGAGAGGGAGATTCTACAGCATAAACTTTCTTACACTTTTTGTTTCTTGATACACCTGAGTGTATTTACTATTCAAAAATAAAATTAGTTAAGCCCTGGCTGGTGTGGCTCAGTGGACTGAGCACCAGCCTGCCAACCAAAGGGTTGCTGGTTAGATTCCCAGTCAGGGCACAGGCCTGGGTTGTGGGCCAGGTCCCCAGGGAGGGGTGCACAAGAGGCAACCACACATTGATGTTTCTCTCCTTCTCTTCTCCCTCCTTTCCCCTCTATCTAAAAATAAATTAAAAAGTAAAATCTTAAAAAAAATAGTTAAGAAGTTTGGAGAGAGAGGCTTTATTCGGGATTGGTAAGATTTGGGTGCATTTTTATGCTGACCAAAATAACAATGATAGTGAAGTAGTGATAATGATCTAGGTTAGCACATAACATTTCCTAGTTCTTATGGATTTGTTTCCTATGGCTTCTGTAACAGATTGCCACAAACCGGGTTGCTTACAGAAGCTGAAATTTGTTCTTTCACAGTTCTGGAGACAAGAAGTCCAAAATGAAGATGTCATTTCCCTTCGAAGCCTCTATGGGAAGATCTTGCCTTATCTCCTTATCTCCTCCAGCTTGTGGCAGCTCTAGGTACGACTTGGCTTTTTGGCCTCCATGACCCCAGTCTCTGCCTCTGTCTTCACAGAGCCTTGTCTCTTTGTTTGCATCTTCAACACTTGTTACTAGGTTAAGGGTCCACCCAGACAATCTAGGATGATCTCATCTCAAAGCCCTTAATTAAATCTTCAAAGACCCTTTGTCGAAATGAGACCATGTTCCTAGGTCCCGGGTGTTAGGACATGGACCTATCCTTTTGCAGGTCACCATTCAACCAACTGTTCTCACTGTGTGCTATGCAGGGTGCTAAGCACTTTACATAATGTCACCAAAGTCCTCAACACAGCCCTGTGGAGTAGATAGGCTTATTATTTCCATACATCCCTTGAACTCAGAGAGGTGCAGCATCCTACTCAAGGTCACACAGGAATCAGGGTTCAAAGCCAGATGTGTTGGGCTCAAAATTCTGATTCTGTGTGAGGCACAAAAGAAGTTTCTGGTTCTGAGTCAAAGTTGGACAGTCAGGCAGCAAAAATTTCTGTCACATCTGTTCTTAACCAGCCCCTAGGCCAGGCATTGGTGATTTGGAGCAAATGGAAGAGGGTGCATCCCTGGAGAGTGTCTGGGAGGAGAGACCAGATTATTCATCAGCCCTTTCACAGTGGTCAATCAGCTGACTCCTGTCTTCTGATGCGTTGGCCCGAGGCATCCACAGGGGCCAGCCAAGGCCAGAAGTTTGTCACAAAGAACAGGACAAAGGAATAAAGTTCAAATCCAGAGGGAAGGTGTCAAGCACAAATGACATTTAAGCAGCACTACTGCACACCACAGGCTGTTTTATGAGTTTGACATACTCATTGAATCCTCCCTGTTTTACAGATGAGGAAACCAAGGTACAAAAAGGTCAAATGAGTTGCCCAAGGTCACACAGCAGGATATAGAGATGGGATTGAAACCCAACTCTGCCCATTACCAGAGGCCCTATTGTTGTTTTTTAAATATTGAGGTGAAATTGAGACAACAAAATTAACCATGTTAAAGTGAACAATTCAGTGGCATTAAGTATTTCTCAATGCTATGCAACCATCTCCTCTGTCCAGTTCCAAAACATTTTCATTGCCCCAAGGGGACACGCAGTAGCAATCACTCCCCATGCCTCCCTCTTCCCAACTCTTGGCAACCACCGGTCTTTCTGTCTCTGTGGATTCGCCTACTCCGGACATTGCACATCAGTGGGATCACACAATATGTGCCCTTTTGTGCCTGGCTTCTCTCACTCTGTATCATGTTTTTGAGGTTCATCCACATTGCAGCCTGTATCAGAACTTCATTCCTGTTTAAGGCTGAGTGATATATTCCGTTGTATGGATGGACCATATTGTGTTTATCCATTCATCTGATGACAGACATTAGGGTTTTTCTGTTTTTTGACCATATTCAGTACTGCTGTTCTGAATGTGTGTGTGCAGTAATGTACACATAGTGTCTAAAATGGTTAATTTAATTTTATATGAATTTTACTTCACTATTAAAGAAAGAAAGTAGTGCTATCTGCTGAGAAGGCCTAGAGGCAGTGACACCACACCCCCATCCCCAATAGCAATGAGCACACCCAGCGCCCAGTGCCCTTCACCAATAAAGGCAGCCCAGGCTCCTTGGGGAAATGGCCAGTACCACGTCTGGGGAGGGGGAAAGACGAGAGGAGCTTAGGACATCTTGGGGTGCCAAAAAGTAAGAAAGCGCTGAAAACAAACAAACAAATGAATGAACAAACAAACAAAAATGGATTCATGTTGAAAGAATAGTCCCTAAAATGCTTACAGCAGTGGCCAACTGACACAATGGCCAAAGCTGGAATGATGTGAGCAACAAAATAAATAACAGCAGGCCCTGGCTGGTGTAGCTCAGTGGATTGAGCACGGGCCTGTGAACCAAACAACTGCGGTTCGATTCCCAGTCAGGGCCCGTGCCTGGGTTGCAGGCCAGTTCCCAGCAGGGGACACACGAGAGGCAACGGTACACTGATATTTCTCTTCCTCTCTCCTTCCCTTTCCCTCTAAAAATAAGTAAATAAAATCTCAAATACATACATACATACATACATACATACATACATACATACATAACAGTAGTACTGGATTATAACCCACAGGCTAAAATAGCCCTGACCAGTGTGGCTCAGTGGGTTGGGCATTCTCCCGCAAACCCAAAAGTTGCGGTTTGATTCCCAGTCAGGGCATGTGCCTGGGTTGCAGGCCAGGCCACTGATTGTTTTTCTCACATCAGTGTTTCTCTCCCTCTCTCTCCCTCCCTTCCTCTATCTCTAAAAAAATAAATAAACAAAATTTTCTTAAAAAAAAAAACAAAGAGTAAAACAACTGTTCATGAATCCATACTTGTATAAAAAATGATTGAATAAACAAACCAATGGAGAGAGAACAACTCTTCCTTACATAAGAACTTCAGATAATAAATAATAGGAAATGTAGAAGGAATGAAATAAATGGAAAATTACTAATAAAGAAACATCACAGTAGTAATTTCCACACGCATGATCCACCAGTGAGTGTAAAGGCAGTGAGGGAACTTTGATGGGAAATAGGACCTTTGCAGGGCCTCAAAGTACCTCAGCCAAAGTATTTATCTGTTTTTTATACTTTTATCATAGTTTTACCAGAGGACCACCAATTCTTCCATCCTCCTCCTCCCAGACATTGGAGCTGCATTGCCCTGCTCTGAGCAGAGGCTGAGAGTGTTGGTTAGAGAAACGTGTTCTGTTTGTAAAAATTCTTCCAGGTATCCACTTGTGATCAGTGCAATTTTCTGTATGTGCAATAAAAAGTTCAGTTTGTTCGAGTGCAGCAAGGAAAAAAAAGGAAAGAGACAGACTCAACTGTAGGTTTTGGAGAGGCACGTGTTGGTGTTAAAACTGTGAAAAACAAAGAAATGATGATGCCTCGAGTCCGGTTGGCGGTTACCGCAGGGAAAAGTCAGGGATTGTGATCAGGGAGGATGTGGGGGAGGGGGCGGACATTGCGTTGCTGGCACCTGTTCGTGGTGGGAGTGATGACGGCACAGATGTTCAGTTTGAAGCGATTACTTAACTTGCACATGCAGTTTAATGTCAGTGGTATACTGGAGCCCGCTGTACTGACTTGTAAGGACGGATTTCAACTTTCCAGGAATTTAGTGACATCATATTGGGAGCTTGAAATTGGCCAGAAACAGACAAGTGCTACAAATCAGGTTTTTTTCTGGAGAGCCCATTGTTAAACATTTCCCAGCACATCACAGCTCCTCCAAGTATACGATATTAAGTAAGCATTTTTAGTTGTGAAAAAATACATGTAACATAAATTTTACCATCTTCACCATTTTTATGTGTCCAGTTCAGTGGCATTAAGTATATTCACATTGTTGTGCAGCTGTCCCCACCATCTGTCTCTGGACCTCTTTTCATCTTGCAAAACTGAAACTCTGTCCCCATATGGATATTTTCTAATCCTTAAAATTTCCCTTGGAGAGCATGGATTCTAGAGCCAGATAGCTTTCCACCCCACTCTCATTTACCAGCTGACCTTGGGCACCTTATGTCACCACTCTGTGCCTCAGTTTCCTTGTCTGTACTGTGGGTATAATCTCAGTCCTAACCTCACAGTCTAGTGGCTTTTGGAAGTGGTTTAGGGACCAGCAGCATTAGCACAGCCTGGAAACTTTCCTCAGATCCTCTGCAGGAGGGCCTAGCCCTCTAGGTTTTATCAAGACCTCCAAGAGATTCTGAAGCTGGCTCGTATTTGAAAACTGTTATCCTAGTGGTCAGGAGAATTAAATAGATTACACAAATATAAAATATTTAGAGCAGTGCTTGATTCCAAGCCCGTACTGTGGAAGGGCTCACTATCATTGTTGTAGCTATTCCGTTATAGAGGAGGGTCAGACTCCAGCCCTATGGTGGGGAGGGGTCTGGCCACACCCTCTCCCCTGGCCTGGTGGGCGTCTGGGTTCCTGGTCTCTGCTGAGTGAGGCCTTCTTTGCATCTCTCTATTGAAGACGGCAGTGAGCTGAGCCACCCCATTCCCGGGGAAAGGTTATCGCTTAGTCTGGAAACAGTAAAGGTCAGGGTTGGGCGGGGCATGCTTACCTCCCCTCAACTGGAAGAGATAAATGAGGTCACTCGGTTCCTCTACAACAGGCAGAGGAACCTGGGTGTGTAAATGGGGGGCCAGGAAGCAGCAAAGGCACTGACTTCGGGAAAACTCCCTGGCTGGGCCCACCCTCACATCCCAGGAGTCCCTGTCCACCATGGCCAGCACCCAATGATGCTGCTTCTGGCTGTGTGGGTGTTGGCGGTGGGGCTGTGGCTGGAAGCTGAAGCCCTAGAACCACCTGTTGTTGAGAAGCTTTGCGGCCGAGATTTTGTCCGGACAGCCATCTATGTCTGTGGACAACCCCGATCGAGATGGAGTCGGTCTGCCATCCTGACCCAGGAACAAATGGGTGAGGTGGTGGAAGGTAGTGAAGGGGAGAAAGGGGGGATATGGGACAAGAGATGGGCTAAAGGAGGCAGAGACAAAGATGAGACCAGAGGATAGGGAGGTAAGCCCCTGCCCGTGACTTGCAGCTGAGGAGACCTGCCCATTCTTGAAGCTGAGCCAGTTGGCAGAACTGCAAAGCTGGGATGGGGTGGGGGGAGCTGCAAGCCATCTCCGCCAGCTGAAAGTCAAAGGACAGAGTGCTCTCCCTGGGGTACCTCCTATGTGCCCAGCTCTGTGCTGAGCAAGGCTGCTGCTTGCAGGACTCCAGGGGGACGCTATTCAGAAGCTGACACTGAAGTGCTTTCCACCCCCTAAGCAAAGGTGAGGGATGTGGTGTGTCCAAGGCCGGATTTTGCTATCTATTGGGTGACCCTCCCACCAAGTTGCTTTCTGTCTCTAACCCTCTTTATCTGCAAATGGGAGGCAGAGTCTCTGCATCTCACAAGTTTGTTCAGTAGCAAAATTGAGTACAAACAGATGAGAACACAGTCCAAGGAGGGCAGGAGACTCACTTTGGGCTCAAGAAGGAGGCATGGAGTCTAGATCCCTAAAGGGCAGGGGTCTGGCAGAAAAATAGACGTTGGTGATGATGATGATGATGACAATGATGACGATGGTATGAATAGTGGACCTAGAAGACATGCTGCCTGGATTCAAATAGCAGCTCTACAATTCAATAGCTGTGTGTTCTTGGAGAGTTACTCCCCCAGTCCGGCCTCAGTGTTCTTCTCTGGGAAATGAGGTCTAGTAACAACACCCACCACACGGACTTGTCATTGAGAGGAATAAGGGAATTTACTCACGAAAGCCCTCAAAACAATGTCTGGCACACAGTTAGTGCTTGATAAATGTTTAACGCTATTTTGAGTATCATGTGCCAGACACAAACCTAAGTGTTTTTTTTTAACTGGTGTTAATTAACTCATCTACTTTCTGTGAAACCCTAGAAGATAGGAGTTATTATTTTCCTCACTTTGCAGACCAGGAAACCGAGACTCGGAGAAGTAAATTCACTTGCTCTGGATTATATTAAGCTGGACTGGTGCTTAATCAGTCTGGCTCCCAAACATATGCTCTTAACCATGAGGTCCTCCATAAATAAAGAGTAAAGGAAAGAAATAACAGGAAAGGAAAGTCAAGCTCAATGAGGTTGAATATTCTAGCCATCAAAGCTGGAAGCTAGGTCTGAGTGGAATCAAAATCTCAAACTGTGACACCATGTCACAAAAACAGATAAGTAGCTGGACCAACCAGGGGCCCTGACTTTGGGTGTGACAGAAACTGAGCCCCAAGCGTTAACTCTTTTCATCTTTTGCATGGAATGCCTTCCCAGATGCAGGACCTGATGGAAACACCAAGCTGGATAAGGTGGTGGCCTCCAGTGAGCAGCGGAGAAAGTCCCCCAAGACTTTCTCTGGGGGCCCACCCAACCGGCAGGGACCCCGAAGGACTCTGCGGGGCAGTCAAGACCTCCTCAGAGACTGCTGCTACAAGGGCTGCACCAAGAAGGAAATCAGCATGTACTGCTAGACCAGGGACTGGGTAGCCTGGGCTACGAGGGCAAACACTGACTACCTGTCTCTGGTCCTTCTTACATTCATTCATCAGCAAGTCATTGAGGTCAGGCACTGTAGACTCCAGCACAATCCCCCCAAATAACCCAGATCTTCTACTTGGTCAGATGGTCACTGCAGATCCTGACCCCTGACCGCTCCCTGGCAGTATCATGCCTTTGTCTGGACTATACTGTCCCCTGTCCAATGGTGTCCCTACTCTCTCCAAACTGGCCATGCTGAAGAAGCCATTGCCAAAATTGTTACTGTCTCCTGCCCGAACTGTGGCCACTGTCCCATGGCCATCCTATATGATTCCCTTGCCCCAAGCCTAGCCTTTGCCCACTCCCTTCCCCCTGCTTTCCAGCCCCTCTCCCTCCAATCCCACCTGCTGGGGTTCTAAGGCTGTGGACCTCAGGGTTGGTGTTGAGACCCCTGAGTTCCCTTCATATCCTGGGTTGAGAGGTTGGGTAGGGAGACACATGAGAAGCTTCTCCAGCCCTAATAATAAAAGTTCCGAAGGACTCCTCGGTGTGTTTTGTTGTTCGGGGCGCTCAGTTTCAGCAGAGCTGGGCCGAGCCCTCTGTCACCTCCCCCAGACGCCCCAGGCCGCCTTCCCACTCCCCCTCCCCCGGGGACTTTCCGGTGCGGGAGGCGGGGGGAGGGGCGGACCCGAGCACAAGGTGCGGAGGCGGCTGGGCGGGGTGGCTCGGCTTCCCGTTGCCGCTGGGTCTCTGGATCCAGAGAGCGAGACCCGCGGCGCGTCTGCCGGGGCCCAGCAGGGCCGGGCCTGACTGGGGGGGCCTGGGGGGCACTGGGGAGGCCATGAGGGGGGCCCGGGCTGTCTCCTGCCGGCTGCTGCCAAGGCAGAAGCTGACCCTGCTGCCTCTGCTGTTGCTGCTGTTCCACCGGACGAGTCCCCACAGTGAGTTCTGGGGCGAGCTCGTGTTGGGCGCTCTGCCGCGAGGTCACCCTTAAAATGCAAATCCTCCAGGGCGAACTCCCAAGTTCGCAGAATGAATGACAGATGTCCGGACGCTACTCTGCTCCTCCTTGGGCAAGGACGGGGTGAAGAATAGAGTGGGGAATGGGAGGCAGAGGATGGAAGCCGGAGCCCAGGAGTGGGGGCGCTTGGGGTGGTAACAGGATGTGGCTGCCTGAGGGAGGGGAGGAGTTTCGCACAAAGCCTGGGTAGAGGTGCCCAGGCCCTCTTCCTCCTGCTCACTTCTGTAAGAGACCCCATCACCTCCACGATTTTCAGTAGTTGGGGGGAAGTTCAGGTTCTGGGCTGTGCAGGTGGCTGGGCGAATTGATCCCCTTCACTAGGATCCTCCCACCTCCCTTCTAGGCAGCCCCAGGCCCCTGCGGTGCTATGGTGTTGGACCCTTGGGCAACTTGAACTGCTCGTGGGAGTCTCTTGGGGACCTGGGAGCTCCCTCCATGCTGCACCTCCAGAGCCAGAAGTAGTGAGTACAATGGGGTGGCTTGGGGAAACTGAGACTTCGGCAGGGTGACTGCACAGGTCCCCTCCTTGTTTGGTTGAGAGGACCCTGGACACCTGCCCCCAGTCCTCCCCAACTCTCAAGCCCTTCAACAATGCCAGGTTCCCTCATTTCCTCCCTGCACAACCCTGGACCACTTTCCCTCTCTGAGACTCCTCGACTCCTCTATCACAGGGCAATGATAAATGAAACCTGCCTCCCAGGGTTGGTTCTGA
>PVKM010036288.1:0-14868 GCA_004027735.1 Carollia perspicillata
AAAACAGCCCCATTTTAAACGTATGGCCAACGACGCCATGAGGCTGCAGTCTTTCTTCTTATTTTAGTGGCTGTTGAGTAGTTGTCGCGTGTTACTCCTCAAAACCTTAGCAACTGGACATTATGTCCTATGCATGTACCTTAACTTACTTAAATCATTCTCTATGTTTAAGATACTGTAAATACTGTCGTAATGAACACAGCTGCAAGTGAACGTGTTTTCCATTCAGCCAGATTCCTAGATGTGCAATTCTTGAGTCAGAGTAAGAGCATTTTTGAGTCTTTTATTTTTTCAATTACCCTTTGCATTCGGCGCTCCGTTGCATCCGTTTCAGGTGCACGGCACAGCCAGCAGACACGGGTCTCGGTTCCAGAGTGCTCCCTCCGATGGCCAAGTGCCCGCCCACCTTCGCACAGGACGGTTGACTCTGCGCCCCGCACTGCACCCTGCATCCCCTCGAGGCAGCAATTCTTAACCTCGAATCAATGAATCCACTGATGGGCTTTAAAGGGACCAACCATGAGTCCCCTGAATTCTTTGCAAACAAATTTTAATTTCAATGCAAAGATGCTTAGGCTGAATTGCTACGCTAGGCTCTAAGCAACTGGAGGGTAGGACAATGTCTTAGTCAATTTGTGTCCCCTACACAGCACTGGGCAGGACAAGGCTGTACCTCAACCCAGTGGTTCTTTGTGGTGTCCCAAGTCCCCCTGCAGTCCTCACACTCTGTTCTCACCACCGACTCGCTGCAGTGAGGCTGCAAATTTACCACATACATTTTACCCCTCTTTCAACTCCTATCTGCTCAACCAGCACTAGGAAATCACACTGAACAAGTTTATCTTCCCTGTTGCTTTATCCACAAACTCCCTGGCCAGAGGCACATCTGATAGGATTCTCGTCTCCCTCCTAAGTGCCTAGTACAATGAAACTCACAAAGGAAGTAGATGCTCCATAAAGACACATCACATGACCAGGATAAACTACAAGAGTAATTAACAAAAAATATTTCATCATCTTTATGGAATTAATATATATAACAGGAAGAAGATACACATACATGGCATACGTATAATAATATATGAACATTCTTAATATGGCAACACCTTGATCTCCTTTGACCCCATCTGAGAAGACGGGCTTCTCTGTGTTTTTTGGTCTTGTCTCTCCTGTGCCTTTATCCCCAAATTTCTCTTGGCAACCTCCTTGCTTTAGTAAATTGAAACTGAAGAAGACTCTAGTGGTCACTTACTCTGTAAAATAGTTTCCCGTTGTTGGAGTGGGTGTTAGGGGGACTAAAATATCTTAAGAGTTAACAATGCTACCAACTTTGAAGGAGACTCGCTAATTTTTTTACCCAAATAAAGGGCAACTATACCCACAGGGGGGAAAAGAGAGAGAGAGATTTAATGTACGCCGAAGATTATAAATGGCTCTTCTGTATTAAACGCTTGGATTCCAAACAGAATTGTTGTCTAACACGAATTCCCTAAATTCGGCTGAGTTCCAAACCAAACAGTGCCAGTAGCTCTGCCACAGGGGTCAACCTGGCCATGCGGAGCCGGGCAAAAGGACGGCCGCCGCAGCCGATCACGAGCCCAGACAGCCCCGCGCGTGAGCCCACCGGCGGCCGTCTGCGCGCGTCAAGGCAAGCAGGCTCTGCCCAAGAACTCGGCAGCTCCACTGCAGTCTAAGCCGAGTTTAATCAAACACTAATTCCCAGTCTTTGTCGGGTGTTATTTATACCTTCTGTAAAGCACACGGCATCACGTCCAACTGATCGTGAACAATGCGGACGCCCTTAAAGGACTGTTCTGTTGACAAAGAGCCCGCACGGCCAACCCAGCTGGAAGGGATTCACTTAGAACGCCCCGTTAGCAATAGCTGTAATAATTTAATACCATTAGTCTCCGTCTCAACTGTAAGTGGCCTTAATGGACCCTGCAGTGCTCCTTTAGATTCTATTCCGATATTGGGGCCCAGCTTTTATGCTCAAATTACCACTGCTAATTGTAGGGCCCTTGTGTTGGATATACTCGAGTGTTGCAGTAAGTGTCTTCAGTTAACTTCTTAAGGGCACGGCTTTAAAAGGAGCATTTGTCAGCATGATAAAAAGGCAAGAAAACGTTTCATCTGCTTTCAACGTTGAGGGGGATCCGAAAAAGTCTGATTGCCTTGCTCCTTCCTTCTTTGCAACAAGCACTGTTGCTTCAAAACTTATTAGCAGCCATCTCCTCGAAGGATGTATTTTGATAGTTCATGAATGTGTTGTCACACAGCATAATTAAAGCTTACAGAACTAGTATCAAAACACAGAGGCAATGTGCTCGGGAGGCTGATGGCTACCCGGCCGCCTGCGTCTGCCACTTCCCACAGGACGTGCACCGACTGGCCAGCTGGCTTCCAAGTTCTGACACTAGGCATATGGAGGCAAGCGAGGCCTCGGGGTAAAGTGCGCGGGCAGGCTTCAGTGAGCAATCAATTACAAGTAACAGCCAACCCCCTCGCGGAGACTGTATATATTCCCACCATCACACACTGCCAGCTTGCCTCTATTTTGAATGCAATAAAACTTGTAGGGAGCCGACGCATGTGAAACTCTTACAGATATATGGTAGGGATGAACCATAAAAACACTAATTAAGGATGGGCTGAGGAATTAGGGGACAGGCAAAAAGGCTTTCTGCCTCGCAGTCTGTATATAATGAAGAAGGAAAGGGGCTGAAAGCAGGCTTTGCTGTTCTCAGAAGACTGGCCATTGGCAAGAAGGTGCAGGCTGCTTGGGCTCTGGAACATCACACGTTTCTCAAAGTGACGCCTCACCTCGACGGTATCGAGAGAGAGACAGATGGCCAGATGGGCAGAGAGCAAAAGAACAGAACGTGTCAGCACTTTGTATTTGCAGCGTCTCTTCTTCAGCGTTTGACTTTAAAAGTTTTTGTCATTTACTGATTAAAATATAAAAAAAGAATCGTGAAATTAAACAACTCTATTTCTAAAACTTCCCTGAAATCGAGCCTTGCCTTTCCGGCTCTCCCTTCAATACGGCCACGTTCCCGGACAGGTTTCTCTGCTTTGGGAAGAGTGAAGACCGGGGCCGTTCACAGTCATAAGAATCTGTGCTTCCCTTGTAGAAAAGAGTCCTATTCGGCACATATTAATTTAGTTTCTATGTCGGTTCCAGAATAGTCTCACAAAAAGATCACTTAGTTTGTGCAGTTCATTTCATGCAAATAACTTTAGGCAAAAGAAGAGAACCGAGAGACTACTGAGTGCGGGTTTTGTCATGTGGTGTGACAGTTGCATGAGAGACACAGTTCTAAAACATTGTGGAGCAGGAATTACGTTTATTGTATAGAAACGGAAGTTCAGGCCGAACCAAGTAAAGCCTTCCAACTGGTAAGGAAAGTGCTAAAATGCAAACCAGCTATGGTTTTTTCGTAAGTTTTCCCAGTGCCATTCGGCCTCAGGGTGATAACCATGAAGCTTGCTATGCTGTGAGTCTTAAAAGCATGTTATCAAGGAGTTAAACTCTGGTACAGACAAGCCCTGCCCATACCAAATTGTATCAGTAAAGTTACAAACATGTATACTTTGGAACATGCACATCGTGATAGGAAAGGATTCTGTTTGTTCACTTTTTACGTTAACCTGCCTTTTAGTCACAAAAACAAAATTCTAGCAGCTAGTTTCCAAACCTCAGACTCTGTTCAAATTTATAGAGAAAGCCAAAAGCATCCTAAAAGAACAGTCAAAAATATATTGCTTGCTCAAAAATATGAGCAAGAATTGTGACAGCGAGAGCCCACTGATAGGAAATCAATCCATGTAAAAATAATCAGGCCTTACATCTAAATAAAACCATCCGAGGTTAAATGTGGGGTTGGGGGGGAAGACTGGGACATGGGGGAGGGGAGAGACAGGCATATGAGAAACGTGCACGTTTTCTTAAGAACTCACAGCTTCATGAGTTTGTTTCTTTGGAATCAAAACTCCTTCTTTAGATTGCTGCTAGGATTACTCAAGCAAGGAAAGAGTAATTGTCAGTGACAAGAGTGGTTGAAGGTAAGAATTTTATTTCCTAGAATGGGAAAGCCGAGAGTATTCAGACAAAAATCCCCGTGACATGGGCCACCCCCGATGCTGAGGTCCCGGAGAGGACCTCACGCACTCTACAAGCCAATTCCTGCAGTTTCGAAGGCTCAGCTGGTCCAGGCAGAGAAGCCACTAAGGTCATTTGTCATAGATTTCTAATTGCTTGCTGGAAGATGCTTCCTGAGAAAGAGGAACCTCACCTTTGCCAACTTTACTGGTTCTACAGTTGACAACCAGAGACCATAAAATGATAACTTACAGCTTAACTAACATAACCCACAGGAAGTTAAACCTTAGAGTAACTATGCAATTTCTCCAATGTTACGGCCTCTGCTTGATGTGTCTTTTGAATTTGTCTTTGGGAAATTCCTTTACAGTCCTACTGCACACAAAACCCAAAGAAACAGAAATCAGTGTTTGTGTTTTTACAAACCAATGCAACAAACACAAATCATCCAAGTTGACCACCTGCTTGACCCTGAGGCTTGGTTCTTTCCAAACACAGCCCTCAGAGATGAAGGCTTGCTGCTACCAAGGATATCCAGAGTAATGTGTACAAGCTGAGGGGCAAATGAGGTTTAAAGAGGGGAAATAAGCCGATGGCTCCCCACCAGAGCAATCATTCACTTGGAAGTGTAAGTGGGGGTGTACTTCTTTAACAAAAATAAATACATCCTATGACTCCTTGTACTCGTGCTGTAGAGAATCGTGTCTAAATGAGACTGACTACTAAGCAGAAGTATTCTCCACAGCCCCTGGGTCTGGAAGTAGCCATGACACAATCCAAGTGAGACTCATGAATCCACTAGAACGGCCAGCTATCAGCCACTTAGCACCAAGCCAGAACCCGGGGCTCACGGACCAACCTCAGCAGAAAGAGCCACCCTGCCTGTTCTCAAAGCTTTGCGGTGGCCAATGGCAAGTGTCTGAGGTTGTGAAGGAATTTCAGCGGGATGGTCCTCAAGTCCTTGCATGAGGTACAGGTCACGTACAGAAGAATCCGCAAAATCCTCTAGCCACCAGAAAGCCGTGCGTTTCCCTGGTCTGCTGGGCAAACTCAGCCCACACAGAAGGCATCTATCTGATCTCTCTTCCAGGGCAGAGGTCAAAGGGGACTGAAAGTGAATCACCTCCTTGGTACGGAGGTTTATAACAACCTTCCCTTGACATCAGATGCTAAGCTATACACTGACTCTGCTCTTCTTATATTTTACACTCTGATTCACGTTAGAGAATTCTCCCACGAGGAAAGTGATTAAGTGATTTCCAGAGAGAAAAAGAAGCTGTTGCGGTCTCCAATGGAGCATGCCAGATGCCCAGGGAAATAACATGGGATGTCCCCGTGCAGAATTCTACAACGACTGCCCAAGAATGTGTTGTGATTTTTGGTTTTCCCGCACAGTGTATACATGACGCGACATGCTTTTCTTTATTGGAGCTGATTTATCTCCGCCGCTTTATTGTTGACCAGCTTTTATTTCTTCCTTAACCTTATTAACCCTTGCTAGTATTTGACAGCTTAACACCCTCCATCACTCTGCAACGCTCACCCTGAGAACCGACGTGGAACTAATAGCAGCCCTTTTATTTCCAATCTCTGAGGTCACAGGCAGCTGCCACAGCCTGAACCCTGAAAGATTTCTCTATAGGTAGTCCTCTTTCAATGGGTCGTCTCCTTAATCTATCACTACAGGTCTGTGTAGATGTTTGAAATGAGATGTGATTCCTGCTAACTTTAGTCACCGCCAACATATACCTTGGAAGAAGAGGAATAAGCTTTGCCTTTGGAAAAACCAATAGCAAAAACCTGAGCAATTCAAGTGAAACAACTTGGTAATTTTCTTCTGGGGCATTTTATCACTTTTCGAGCCATATCCAAGTAGTGTCCATTTGGGGACACCTTTGATTGTTTCGACAAAACCCACCAGTAAAACAAACTCACAAACTTCTGTTATCTGGCACCAGTGTGAAGGAAATAGAGCACGGTGGGTGAGATCTCCTAGCCCTGGTTTTCAGCCTGGATTGATTAACTCTAATAAATGCAGGGAGGTGATTTCAGATGATGCCCGTCAAGCTGGACCTTACAGCCCAGTTGTTTGTTATTTCACACTGCCCTGGGCTCAGGCTTTGACATGCGCTACCCTAAAAGGTCATGAAGTCAAATTCTACAGCCAGATTTAGTACATATTTTGATGAGCAGGCTCCTGTGTTAATGAAGACTGGTTTTCTTCTCATTGAAACGTAGGGAAGAAAATTCCAGGCTGAATACAAATATCCCCAAATCAGAAACCTCACGCTTCTAAATGGCCGTGTTAATGTAAGAACATTTGAACTGTGGGAGTGGGAGGTGGGCTTGGCAGAGGAGGGCGGAGGGGGAAAAACTGGGACAAGTGTAATAGAATAACAAAAAAATATTCAAAAAGTAAAATAAAATAAAATTTCCAAAAAAAGAGAGAGAGAGAGAGAACATTTGAGACCACAGGGAAGAAAGAGGATAAAGAGGGAAGCCAGTCTGTGCTAACAAACCAAGCAAACATAAAAGTTTACAACTGTGGGTACAAAAATAACATTTCCCACCAGCAAAGATGGGGAAAACCGGATGCAAAAGCCAGCAGAGTCCATGGCTCAAATGCTTCACGAATGTGCACGCCTAGGCTGGCCACCCTTGCTCTCCCCATCCCAAAGATGCCCCGGGCCTTTTTTCCCTGACACAGAAAAGGCCTGGAAGCTGGACTCATAGTTCTCTCTGCTCCTAACAAGTCAGAACTGTAAGACTTAGAAGTCTTCCATGTTCCCCAACTTTTCTTCCCCTAAGCTTAATGCAACCCTAGATCTCAAAAATCAATGCTGTCAGATTAGCAAATATTTTTTAGGACATTTACCTGGGAAGAGCATAGCATAAGGGACAAGAAGACGGTCAGTGCCGCTTTATTTGCTAATCATCACACTTTTCTGTTTCTGCCCCTCACACTCCCTGTGTCTCTAAGCTAAAAGGGTGAAGTTGGCATCTGTCTACAGCACATACAAATTCCCAGGTAGGAGGAAATCCAACAAAACCAAAGGTAAGAGAAAGAAGAGGTAGGGTCTATTTCATTTGGTTTGGGCCCTGCCTAATTTCCATTCAGCCCACCCAGCTGGCCTTTCTGGCCTCAGGCACCTATCTGCAGCATTGGTGCAGATGCTCCTGACTCCCAGGAGCCATTTGTCTCTCCACTAGAAAACAGGAAGAGGGAACGTCCAGCATTTCAGCAGGGCCAGCGCCGCTGTCACGAGCCTGGCTGTGTCACGAGTCGGAAAGCCTTCCTTGCACAGAACTCCCATTCTTTTTTTATTGGTTAAACACATAAACATTACGCTCATTCACTCTGAAGACCTGAATTCTTCTCAGAGAGGTACTAAATTCCTCCTCCTATTAATCTGTGGTCTGCCCAGGCCAGGCCCAGACCCCATTGCTTCCCCATTAACCCTACTTTTCCAAGTCACCACTGAAATAAGGCTTCTTCGGGAAGTCTCCCCGGCCCACTGCTCATTCCTGTATCACGTTAGGCCTTTCTGACGGGCCTTCTCCTTAACACTCGGCACTCACTGATTATTTACTGTCATTCTCCCCCACACTATCAGACCTGTGTTCTTCAGACCTTAAAAAATGCAAAAGAATCTACAGAGAGTTTGTCAAAAATGCAAATTCTCAGTCATCTCTTCCCAGAAACTCTGATTCTGACGGAGGCTTGGGACCTTCTTTTGACCAAAGTGATTCATACCCAGGTGACCCTCACATACATAGCACGGTCCCAAAATTTAGCCCTCGGAGGGTACAGTTCACGTCTTAATCCCAAGTCATTTCCCAACTCCGCGGTGCTGGGCCGAGCACGTAGCTGGCATCTGATGCACACTGACTTGAAACGAGGATGTTTTGAGTCTGGTTCCTCCCCTCTGGTCCTCGCTGTCCAGCCCTCACACAACAGGGCAGACCCTCCCTGAACCACGCGCAGATCTCGGAAGCCCCTGAGTCGTACAAAGCACCTCAAGGTTGTCGTGCCCAGGGTCCCCCAACGCCTATGGAACTGTCACTTACTCTCTGTTGGAAGAACAAATCGGCCCATTCCTTTTCCAAATAAAGCTTGCAAGGGAAAAACTGACATGGTCCTTGGCAAATAAGGGTTTCTATTATTGCAGTTGGGGCTTTGTACAACTGCTCCCTACTTCACGGAGTGTGTCTATTTTAAGTGTGGGGCTAGTGCCTGAGAAATCCCAGCAGGCTCTAGATGAGACAGGACCATCCTCATTAACACTAATGGAAGGTAGGCTCTTGCACTACAGAACGAACACATCCTCCGGGCCAGGCCTACTGGGTAACAGGATGGGGACAGGAAGGCCTGGGGTGCAAGTCAGGGGAATGAGAGAACCACCCTTCATTTCATTCTATCCAAGAATTTGGTGACAGGGTAGGGAAGCCAATTAAGATGGCCAGTGATAAAAATAGTCACGGGGATGTAAAGTACAGCATAGGGAATATAGTCAATAATACTGTAATAACTGTGGATGGTGCCACGTGGGTACTAGACTTATCAGGGTGATGAACTTGTAAGGTACATAAACTTCTAATTGCTATGTTGTACACCTGAAACTAATGTAATACTATATGTCAACTGTAATTGAAAAGTAAATTTACAAACATACAAAGAATGCAAAACAATGATGGACAGCTGGGCCAAGAAAGTCCAAGCTTCTGAAAAGGTGCCACCAACATTCTACGCAATTGAAATGGCATCACATGGGGGTGGAAGGTGAAACATTTATTCATCCATCAACTATTTTTCTGGCATAGATAGGGCCGGAATGTAATGATGAAGAAGAAGAACGTATCTGTTCACATGGAACTATCATTCCCTGGGTGGCAGAGAGAGAATCATACAATTAACAAGGAAACACAAAAGTGATTCCAGTGACATCTGTGTTGCTCACCACTGTAGCCCTTGCACCAGGCCCAGTAGTGGGGACTCCATAAACATCTGTTAAAGGACAAATGGAAGAGTGAATGGGCAAATGGATGGATGGTTCGATGGAAGGATGGGAGGGAAGGGGAGAGAAAAAGTGAACGAGAGAAAGGCTTCTCTAAGAAGGTGACATTTGAGCTGAGAAGCAAGAAAGAGGCCGTCATGAGTGTTTTGCAGGAAAAGTTCCAGAAAGAAGGATCAGCAAGTCCCCAGATGTGGCATGTCAGAAGAAGGCCAGTGAGGCCACAGGGTGGTGAAAGCAGCCCTGGGCGACGGAGACCACCGTGGCAGGGATAGAGACTGGTGCGCACGGTGCGGAAGGAGAATGGAAAACACCAGGGAGCTGCAGTAGGAACTTTGTCCTGCTGCCTTTTCAGAGCCCCTGATACGTAAAAAAAGATTCAATGCCCATGGCTATGGAGAATACGAAGGCTTGTTTACCCCAAGAGAGTCAGTCAGAATTTTTTAACAATGAAATCTTAGGTATTTGTTTTGCAAACAAAATGGAAGAATCAATCACAAGTCTTTTGCAAGCCTAAGATATGTACAAGCCATTATTTTTAATAGCTATTACGTTTATTACTTAGAGAGTTAAACAAACTGGTAATAAAAGTACTAAGATTCCAGTGAGGAAATCCTCAATGAGAAGAAAGTAGAGAAGCTACAAAAAGGACATGCAAATAGTAAATACACACATGGAAAAGAAGTGTGCTCTTAAGCCCAATTTCCATCTATTAAATGAGGGAAAAGTCTATATAATGACAATACGCAATATTGGCAAATACCTAGAGAAACCGGCACTCTCGCAAATACAGGAGTGCTGGGAACACAAGCTGCTGGAAAACCACTTGATGTTATGCATTGAGAGCCATGAAAATGTTTATGATGTCTGAAGAAGTAATTCCTCTTCTGAGATGTATCACAAGGCTTTCAAAGCATTTTCTGCAAAGCCCCAGGGTTCTGCAGAGGTGCCCCAAGGCCTCTGGTGATGACGAAAGTGAAAGAGGGGTTTGGGTTTGGGGGTTCTCCCCTGTGACGCCCAGTTCTGTTTTATGTATTCTTGAGTATGTAACAGAGCTTATCAAAAAAGGGAGTGTGGATACTTAATTTTTTTAAAAAACTACTCTCTTAAAGCAATAACCCAAACTGTAAAAATGAACATGTTCATCCGTATTACTTATAATAGTGAAAAATAAAAAACAATTTTTAATCGTTACATGTGGGCTATGTAAAGACACGGAAAGTTATTTATGTACAATATAATATCAGAATCATTTTCTACATAATTATATAATTATATATAATTGGAATTTAAGACAAAAACTACAAAATTGTAGTTACGCCACCCTGACTTCGTAAAGATGCACAAGGATTAAAAATGCAACATGACGAGTATGGTTGGACTGTGAGGTGTTTCCTTCCTTTTTCCTTCTATCCCAATTTTTCTGTAATCTAGCTGAAGTACTTTTATAAGTTATTAAAGAAAAGAATGTCTAACAGTAACCTTGGTGGCCAAGGGCCTGTGTATGACTATTCATCTCTGCATCTGAGCATCAAGCAGAGGAGCCTGCAGAGAAGAGAAACTCCACAAACACTGGCTGACGAAATAGATATTTCAGTTAAAATCTGATCATGAATGAAGCAGAGAGGGGCAAGAGAGGTGTTTTCTGGAGGAGCCAGAGGAAGGCCTGGTGCAGGAGGGCCAGGGGAAACTTCTTAAGCAGAAGGAACGAGGGGCGTCAGAACTGGGAGACCGAGCCAGCGGTGAAGAGTCAGGAGAAAGGAAGGAGTCTGGGCTGCAGGAAGGAGGCACCCGGAGGGTACTTGAGGAATACGGGGGTGCCATGGCGGTCTGAGCGCACAGGTCCAATAGTTTCGGCTTTGCTCAGGAGGCAGAGGGCTCTGGTGAACTTTTCTGAGCGGAGGTGACATGATCGGAGCCAGACTTGGTGAAGACCGATATGGCTGGGGTACGTATTACACACAGTGGACCGGACGCAGTGCTGTGGGGCACACAGTCGCAGGGCCCCGGAGACCAGCTGCAGGGCCACTAAGAGATCCCAGGCTACAGCTGCGGGAAGGGATAGCCGAGGACCATGAGTGGGAAGGGACTATACGTAAACTCTCCAACAAAATGCCTGGAATCCACAAAGACGTATAAACTGCCCTTAAGAAATCTGTACCTTTTGGGGAATTAATAACACCCCCATTGCTTCCCCATCTCAACCAGGCTTTCTTTAGTGCCTGAGCTTGCCTGTGCACATCCAGCGATTAAAGCCTCATCGTTTCTAACATTTGTTTATTGGCAGTCCCACATGTTTCCTGTGCTATATAAAGTTTACCTTCGACCTCCACAGGGGAAGTCAAGGGTGGAGCAGGGAGCAGGAGAAATCCGCGGTGGACTTACTAGCATTCTGCTTCCAGTTTTAAAATAATGCATTAACTCTGGGGCCCCAATCAGAAGGTTGCAAACCCACATAAAGCGCCGGTGATTTAGAGCTCCCTGCTCTACACAGTTCAGCAATGCGTGGAATGCAGAAATACGTGGAAACCACAACACAGCAGGGATCTGGCTGCGCTGCTGGCAGAGACTGCCGGTTCCCACACAGGCCCTAAATCTGACCCAGCCATGAAACTTTTAAAATTTGTAAAAATAGAACAGTTGGGAAATCTTGGCCACTTTTAGTTAAAATAAAAAACAAAACCTCCATATTTGTGGGTGCAGTTGAAAATCGTCCCTACTCCTCCCCCCTTTGAAGAAATTTTTATGGTTAAAAAAAAAATTTGGATTGCTGGGGGAAGGGAGGTATAAGGGGACTAAATGGTAATGGAAAAAATACAATAAAGATTATATTAAAGCACTTGTTTTTTCCGAATGTCAAACTGTGTTCTCCTTCTAGGTTATCTAGTAAATATACTCCAGGAGGCTCTAGAATATGGAGATTATGTTTGGTTTAGAATCTCCACCAAGACCAGTCTCAAGATGTCCAGTAAACATCAGTGGGTTGTAACAAATATCCTCACTTAATTTTCTGAAGAGTAATTGTAGCACAGCTACCACTTATTTATACATTATGTGCCAGAATCATATCCCATAATCACGTAATACTTAATCCACAATCCTGTGAAGGTAGGTGCTATCACCCCTGCTGTAAAAATTAAAGAAATAAAGGAAGTTAATTAACTTGCCTGGGTACACGTGGTAGCCAGTATCCAAACCCAGGGCCATCATATTACAAAATCCAGCCTCTTTCCATTATACGAATTTCATAGGAATAAATTCCTGTCATCTGCCCAAAACAGCTGTATTTAGACATCATGATGCACCACTGGTTCCTAGATCAGCTCTTACTCACTTTCCCTGGACTGTATTTCTAGCCTCTTGAACTAATCTCTTATCTATATGCTATTATTTTTGAACATATACAATGCTGGTACCTAACAGCAGAGCCTCTGTTAAATTATAGACTTCTACAGGGATAAAACAGCTATCTGTTTTACACCACCCAGCCTTTTAAAACATTTCACTAATATTTATTTTGGAACTGCCATGAACAGTATTATGACACTGACTTCCTTAAAAATGTAGCATTCACAATTAGCACTTGAAATGAGTAGGTCCAGAGAATGCATTTTGTTCACTGCTTACAACCAAATTATCTCAAGAGGCTATCAAGAGCTCTTGAGTCATTTCGTTAACTACGTTCTCCATTTCACTGAGCTCCACGCAGACAGGAGGGGGAGGAGGGGAAAGAAAGACTTAAAATTTCACTTAAGAAACATTTTTAATAGCCTGTTCCTTCTCTCTTCCCCTCCCCAAGGTTCTCCACCCTCCCACATCCGCCCCACCCCCAAACTAAATATAGAGACCAAACACCCAAAACCCGAACTTGAAAATTCCCAAAGTGCTAATCAGAAAATCATTTTAGCATGGAACACAAAAATGAAATGCAACGCTCAACTTCACATGAGCAGCCACATGGAAGACGGGAAGTGGGGCGCACCTGAACTTGCTTTAGGAAGTTCTGCACACATTTAACCTGCTGTGCAGCCGTCTCTTCCTTCCACCGCACGGCACAGGAAAGGCTGATTCTGAGTTTAACACCAGAGCCCTGGCTTTTCCTACCATTAATCGTAAGGGGAGATCCTGGATACAGAAATATTAAAGGATCAACAAACATAAAGTTAGCAATGAGCTCCAGTGATTTTTTTTTTTCCCTTTCCCTTTTACTGAAGGGAGAGAGGAAAAAAAAAAAAACACGTTTCACATGGCTTCCTTTTCTTGACCTACGACAAATTCCATTAAACTTCAAAAACAATGCTTTGAGATGCTGGAGGATGCAGACAGGAAACTGAAAAAAGACTTTACACAAAAGTTAGAAACGTCTTTTTGGGAGGGCGGGGACAAGGAAGGTTGACTCTTGACAGAGAGTGCTCAGGGCAACTGACAACACAGATTTGATGTCATGTGGCAGTGACTGCAATGGACAGCACTTCGAGATGGAGTCACCGTTGAGCCAGAGTAAAAGGAATATGCAAATGCCCGTAAATAAGGAATGGTTACCCCAAAGTTCAGAAATTCATAAAATGCCCTATGGATTACATTCCATCGTCTTTTCAAGTTCCTTGAAATCACAGTTTTGGGGACGAATGTCAGTCTGCTGTCCATGCTTCATTCATCTTTAAGGCAGGAGTCTTCCTCCCACCCACCCCTTTGTTTTCCGGGACACTTAATTTACGAACATTTAGTATAACAGCGTAAGCTTCCAAAAATGGTGTCATAAAATTGGGCTTAGGCATCACCATTAATAATTCTGTTGTTATAAAATGTAGTATTTGCAGTGAAAGCCAGGTTTATGTCTCTATTTCATCATTACCCATAAAGTTGGGGCCCTTTCGAAACTTGACTCAAATTATTCAAATTCAAGATTTAAAAAATGACTTCAGAGTGACTTGCAGCAGTGACTTTATTAGGCTACTCTGGGGGAGCGCTCCCACAGTGATCTTTTAATTCTGACTTGCTGGCCCCAAAACGCAACAAGGGTTAACCTCGATCGCAAAATCAAGAAACAAAGATACAGGCCTATTGTGCAATAATCAGCTCACATTCCAATGAATAAGTAATATTTCTCACAAACCCAAGTTAGATAGTGGATTTATTTAACCTCTTGGGGTCAGGTAATAAATACTAAGTGAATTATTCAGCCCAATGGCTAATCAATACCATTCCATGATATATTTTTTGTGTTTCATAAAAGGTTGTACACTAAAGGCAGTGAGCAATTATGGAAATTGGGCCGGAGCGCCCCTCGGTTCCTCTCCGGCATGAAGCCCCAGCAGGCCACCTTGACAGCAAATCGATTAGCGCTCCAGTGAAGCGGCTGGGTGACCTCTGACCCGCTTCCAGCGTGGCCTGACGGAGGAGAGAGTATTTTATATTTATTTTATTGCATTAACTCCATCTTGCCTGTACCAGTGCTTCACACGTATTAGGCAGCAAGCTACAAGCCACTTCATGGCCGTTGTTTTCCACCGCTCTGGCTAGGCAAGCCCCGCCCCTTGCCCTGCAGATTTCTTTGTCCTGGTTTTCCTTTCACTTTTGGCCTCAATCTAGGGTTTCAATCCACCCTGAGACTCATGATGGAACTCCAGGTAATAAAAACCAAGAGGAAAGCACATAATCCTCCCGCAGTATGGTTCCTGCCTACCTGGTCCACTCAGAACGGCACACTGGCCCCACTTTTTCCCCTCATAAAAACAAAAACCACTCAGTAAG
>PVKM010036289.1:0-14857 GCA_004027735.1 Carollia perspicillata
GTGTCTCCCGCTAAGGGGACCTTTCAACACCCACCCTCAAGCACGGCCCGAGGATGAGATCAGACTCTATTCTATAGGCCACGAAACAAGCTGACTTTGTGACCAGCTGGCCGGCCCTCCTGTGAGGCCCTAAAGATGGAAAAGGATCAATTTCGCCCACAGGGACCTCATTCTCTATGCAGGAAGCTTAGCCAAACCATTTTTAAATAAGTACATTCAGGGGATAGGCAAAGCAACATTTCTAAGAGCCTCTATGAGGTTCCCATTTATAAGAACCCCTTCTCTCTCCCCTCCCCGTGGCCTCCTGCTCCGACCCCAAGTCTCGCTGCACACACGCCACTGCTGGCCTCACCGCCCCCCAATGTCCCTCTGATGGCAGCCTCCTGCCTCAAGACTCTATAGTGGCTTCCCATTTGCCATCGGTCCACAGTCAAATGACTCATTTTAGCACTCAAATTCCTGCACTTTCCAACAGAAAGCTTCAGAGGGCCTACTTTACCTATTGGACAAGAATATGTCAAGTGCGTTAAGGAAAATGGTTGTTTTGACACACTTGATTGTGTTTAGAATGGCCTGTAGTTTCAGAATAAGGCTGGGGAGAACAAACACTTCCTGGGGGTTGCTCCTGGGAATGCCATCTCCCTTCGGGGTGGGGTTCCAAGAGCACAGAGTGCTTAGTCTGTCAGGGCCATCGGGGAAGCTCGCCTCTCCTCTCTCCCTTCCCCTTACAAGGGAGCTGCCAAGAAGCAGGCAGGCTGTTCCTCTTCCCAGCAAACTCTGCCACTGCAGATGAAGCCTGCCCTGACCCAGGTGCACTCTCCAGGTGGGTAAGTCTGACTCAATTCGGGGATCAGTAGTAGGAAACCCACTTTCTTGCAGATACAAGCCACACTGTCTCATATCAGCTCTGTGAGAGACAGAGGTGATGTTTGGCGTGTACCTGCTGACACTGTAGTCTTTCTGTCAATTTGTTTAGAGCCTGGGAGGGGAAAGACGGTGTTATTTATTGGTTCCCGCAAAAACTCCAACATGTCCCCCCTGCCCGTAACCTGGTTGATTAAGAGGCCTACTATGGGGCAATTCCAGAAGGTCCTCTATGTGTCTCCACCAGCATCACATACCAGGCCCACCTCTACAGACACTTCCCGAGAAATGGCTGGAAATCCATCCTCACCTCTGGAGACACCCACCCTACAGGTCACCGTACAAATAATAGATCTAGAAAAGTAAAAATCGCCCTGATTATCTATGGAATTATCATAGGCTTTATCATATAGGACAAATTAAGTGTTTATAACAGCTGCTTCCTGAGATATTGGCAATCATCCTTACAACAAGGGAAAGGTACAAAAGTCTCCAAGAAAAACCTATACATCTAATCAGAGACCGCTATGAACAAGGCTAAGACAAAACACACAACCCTCTCCCCCAAAAGCATCAGTTGCTTCCACACTACCACTAGGGATCAGGACGCTGAATGGCTCGCCTACTTGGCAGGAAAGCACTGAAGAGGCTTCCCTGAAGGTTCAGAGAGAGCGAGTGTAGCCACAGCCGCACGGAGGTGGGTGCGTCTAACCACTGAAACGGATGTTTCCCACACACCCTCATCAGCCACCAGAGATGAGGAGAGTTGAAACGGGCAGACTTACGTGCTCTTTCATCTTGCTAGCCACGGTTGGTGACATCATGACGCAGCAGAGGACGACGACGAGAATGAAGTAGAGAGCGTACATGAAGCGGGTACTCCGGGACTGTCGGATCTTGGGGCAGCAGCCACAGCAGAGCGAGCAGCCAGCAGACCCGCAGCAGCAGGCCAGCTGGAAAGGGAACACACAACATCCTCTTAAAGCCACTGCTTTACAAACCTGCTAACCCGGCCCCAGCCCTCTGCAGACCGATCTTTCAGGCGACCATTTTTCGGAGCCATCCTGCCCATGGAGCATGCTGGGACAATTCAGTATGTGAGCAAAGCTTTCGGCTGAATTGGCTTAATGTTGTCTTTCATGACAAGCCTTTAGGCTTGGGAGAAGCCCAGTAATTAAACATAAAAGGCACAATTCACCTGAAGCATTATCATCATTACTTTAGGCAAAATAAAAGATTTCTGGGATCAGCTAAAAGCTAGAGAAGCCAGGAACTAAAAAAAAGGCCAAAGTGAGGTGAGGAGAACATGAAAAACAGGGGATCAGGCCCAAGCAAAGGAACTGTCAATACCCATGAGCAAAAGAATAAACTGTACGAACACCTGGGGGCAGGTAGTTATGCCGGCATCCATCCTCCTTCACAGGAAACAAGGAGAGCGTCCAACTTGGATCTCAAAAGGAACAGATGCCTCTTGCCTTGGCATTGTTTACTACAGCTTCGTGCCCCTAATGGTAGGCTTTTTGGCTAATGAGTGGGGCCCGGACGCAGAGGAACACAGAGCTCCTGCTGTACCTCTGTTAGCACACACACCTTTTATTTGGGGAAAGCAGCTCTTTTTTTTTTTTTAGTCTTTGACTGGGCTTTATTGGTCAGTGCAACTAGACACACTCTGGGGATATTGAATAAACAGCAATTAGGTTTCCAGGTGTGGGTCTGGTGTTAATTTTTTTCTTTTAAAACGCTATTTTTTAGAGTAGTCTTAGGTTTACAATAAAATTGAGAAGGCAGCAGAGATGTCCCATGTACTCCTACTCCCACCTAAGTTCACCTAAGGGTTCCTTGTGTATGTCATGGGTTTGGACCAATATATACTGACATATATCCATCATTATAATATCACATAGTATACTTCCACTGTCCTATAAGAAACTAGATCTTCATCAAAGCACAGGGCAATACAGTGTAGTGTTACAAGCTCAAGCTCAAAGTCACCCTGCCTGACTTTGGGGATTGGGCCTGCCACCTACAAGCTATGAATCATGAGTGAGTTACTAACCCTTTTGAGACTCATTTATAAAGTGGGGGCGGTACCAGTACTGATGATTATGCTGTGGTCTCTTGGACCTAATCAGGTGCACCTCATGTTAGGGAGGGATTTCTACAAGATCATCATAAACTACAAATAACTACTAAACCTACATGTATTATACTATAGTCTATTTCAACCTACAACCTAACAATTCAGTCTCTTGATAATGATTTGGAAGGAACTTCAAGACCTTGCATAGCTACAAATCAAGCATTAATTAGAATGTCACACTATAAACATCACTTAGAATGAGAAGAGATTATAGGCAAACACATGTAAGACAGGCTATAATCACAAGGAAGTTATGATGGATCTTGGGAATGCAGTCATTTCCCAAGCGATTGCATCTACTTCACGAAGCTGCCGTAGCTTGGGGCCTTGGTCATTCTGTACTGTTTCATTACTTTAAGTCTTTGCCAATGTACTCTCTCTCCTTCTTCACTCAGTTTTCCAAGCCATCTTCCCCAAAAGACTCCTCTTGCTTCATAAGGTTACCCACTGTTTAGTAAGATTAGGACTTGGGCTGAGCTAACAGCTCACACAAGTGGGACCCTAACACTACTGCCCGTGTGGTGTTCTTATGGGCCCCCTTCCTGTACAATTCATTCGCTCGGGTTTTCTATCCCTGACTGCACCACTGCCTCCCGCTCACATTCCACTCCCTCTCTGGGCCCTGCCTCCCTCCTCTTGCCTTCCACATTCCTTTCCGACTGCCTCCTTCACCGGGGGCTAACTCTTTAGTTCTATGGTCTTAGATAACCAGTCTTACTACATTTGAAATTCAAATGTGATAAATGAAATATCCTATTTGAGAAAATAAGTATTTTTAAAGCAGTTAATGCTTCCCATGGTAGGCCCTTCCCACAGCAGAATCAACACTTAAACGTATTATCTCCACAGAAGGGAAAAATGAACTGACGCACACATAATGTGGGCCTAACTGGTCATTTAAAGACACACACAGTGACAGAGATGTGATTATGAAAAATGTGAAAAAGAAATCATACTGGTTTAATCCTACTCTATATTATTAAAGTCACATCGCAGTCCAAGGATCTGACTTCTCAAATCTTTTTTACTTTCACTTCCCCGGTGTATTATTGTAAGATTGATAGATAAGACAGACAGACAGATAGGTAGGTAGACATACATATACACACACATGCCTATAAAATCCCATACCATTTTCCTAGTAGCCTGGTAGCCTAAAAGTTTTATTTATCAAAGCAAACTATGCCAGCAACCAAGGGTACAGTGCATTATCTTTAGCTAAATAAACATTGACCTAAAAAACAGGCAGAAATTCAAAATAGCATCCATAAAAGAAATTATTATATTAGCATCCAGGAAAATCTCACAGCCCTGCTGACTTACCACTTCTTTATGGAAAAGCAAAAGTTAGAATGAAACAGGTTCACACCCAGACCCAGACACTCACAGCTTTATTACTCTGAGTATGTCACTGCCCTGATCCCCACCTTTGAAACTAGAATAATTCTTGGCCAGCCTGACTTCCAGGGCTGTCCCAAGCTTGAAGAGGAGTGCCAGTGTTTTGTAACCTGTGGCTTCAATAAAAGGCCAAAACCTTTCACGGAACAAGTTATGGAAAGTAGAACACCAGGAGTGAGCCCTGTTGTAAGCTATGGGCTTTGGATAATAATATGGAGTCACCACAGGTTCATCAATTGTAAAAAACGTACCACTCTGGTGAGGGGTGTATCTGCCAGTGTGGGGCAGAGGGTGAATGGGAAATCTCTGAACCTTCCTCTCAATTTTACTGTGAACCTAGAACTGTCCTAATAAGTAGTCTACTGACCTGGCTGGTGCGGCATCGTCCCACAGACCAAAAGGTCACGGTTTGATTCCTGGTCCGGGCACATGTCTGGGTTGCGGGTTTGGTCCCTGGTCAGGGCATGTACAAGGGGCAACCAATCGATGCTTCTCTCTCACATCTGTGTTTCTCTCCCTCTCTTTTTCCCTTCCTTCCCCTCTCTCTAAAGCCAATACGCATTTCCTCCAGTGAGGATAAAAATAATAACTAAACATAAAATAAAAAGTAAATTCTATTAAAAACAACAGAGAAATAAATGATGTGAAGTCAAGTCATAATGGCAACATTCCTCCAAGGGGCTGGCAGCCCACGCCACAGGGCCATGGGCACAAGTCATGTGCCACACCCTGAATCTCTCATCCCAGCATTGCACCACAAACTATGAGGGCTTCAATTTGTACAGACTGCACACTCTCCTTTTCTAGAAGAAATTTTTATATGCTCAGGAAGGACCCGAGACAATCTCTTTGGAGGGCAATGCTTGAAATTCCTCTAGAAGCTCATCGTGCACACATACTTACACAGTGGCACAGAGACTCAGGTATGAGGTTGTTCACTATGGGTGTGGAGAGTCTTATTCTCCAGACACACAAGGACTGGATAAATGAATCATGGGCTATCTATACAATACAAAGTAGTTAAAAAGAGTAAGTCAGTGTTATAGGCTGAACTGAATTATCCTTTCTAGTCTACAGCCACACCACCCTGAACGCACCCAGTCTTGTCTGAATTTTCCTTTCTACCCCATGCCCAAAGTGTCCACATGTTGAAGTCCTAACACCCAGTATCTCAGAATATTTGGATGCAGGGTCCTTAATAACATAGTGAAGGTCAAACAAGGTCACTGGAGTGGGCCCTAATCCAGTGTGACTGCTGTCCTTGGAAGATAAGATGAGGACACAGATACACAGAAAGCCCATGTGTAGACACAGGCAAAAGATGGCCATCTGCAAGCCAAGGAGAGAGGCCTCAAAAGAGATTAACTCTTTGACTCCTTTATTTCAGACTTTTAGCCTCCAGAACTGTGAGAGATTAAATTTGTTTAAGCCACTCAGCCTACAGCACTTTGCTACCACAGCCCCAGCAAACTAACACGGTCGTTATGCCCTGATGTTTCATACATATATGTGTATCTTCATGTGTGTGTGGGGGGGTGCCATGGCTACCCACGTCAATTACCCGCAGAGCGGGCCTCGGTGTGGGGAGGAAAAGGAAACACCTACTTCTCCATGCTCTGCCCTCTGTTTGTGTTTTTACTATGTGCATGGATCACTGTTGAAACTTTTGTTAATAAAAAAGGAACAGTGACTAAGAAAAGCAACAAAATTTGAAGATATTAATAGGAAGGCATTCGCAAATGTGGCACTGACTCATGTGACTTTTTTTCTTCCTAAAGAATCTTCCCCTCCCCAAACACAGTGAAAAAGAAAAATCTCAAAGGGCCCTTCATACCCTGGCCTGGCAAACTTCCTTTGAAACAGCAATGGCATGAGTAGCAAAGGCTTTTCTGAATACAAGGAGCTTTGTTCTTGCCAGGGCCAAGACCGAATGAGAGGATACCCGCTGCCTGCTGCCACCTGGAGCTGAGCCTCACTCCCAAGTGTTACTTTTCTCTTCCTACCTCAGGGCCCCCACAACACACTCACACCCTTGCTCACACACACCCCACAGTAAATACAGAAATGTCAGTCTCCCTCTCTGTCCTCCCCACCGGCCATGGGCACAGGCAGTTCTAAGGACCGATGCCAGGCATGTGAAGACATAATCACAGGAACACGAGCTAGGGCTGGCAGTAATGTCCAGGCTCCTGTTCTGTCAAATTAAAAAGCCCAGTTCCTTCATTACCTAGAATCCCTGGCTGCCAACATCACCCACAGGAAACAGCAAAGAACCAGGAAGTAAAGCCCAATGTCATAATCAGTGTGAGCACACACACATACTACACGTGCACACCATGTTATCTTACTCGTAAGAGTCCCCCTCTCTCCATCGAGTCTTATTTTCACAGTGCCAAGGGGCATGGATAGCAGGTGGTTAAGCCCACAGGGACTAGGAGGGACTAACTGGTGGGAAGAACAAAGGTCCGAGAACCATAGGACCTGGATTCTAACTCTGTGTGGCTCTGGGTAAGTCACCTTCCCTCTCTGGGTCTTGGTTTCCCTCACTTGTAAACTGAGGAAGCCTGGGTGACGGACGACAGATGGTGAGTACAGAGGTTTCATCGTGCATTAACTCCGTGTAGCTGTGACCTCCCGGCATGCTGTACTGAGGGGGGCTCTACGGCTGAAGGTCTCAGCAAGTGCCATCTGCCAGAGACACGGTGGCATCAATGCTTCACTCCCATCATCCCTGAAAGAGATGATCTGACATCCCTACCCTCCATAAATTCTTAGATGTTAAAAACAAACTGTGAGAGGCAAATGCACTGAATTAACCCCAAAGCAAGAAAGAAGAGAAATCAATTAAAAAAAAAAGAAGTAAGAACTGAACAGTACAGCAGTCAAAAGCTCTCCAAGCACCTCACAGGTAATGTGAGCATCACTCTAACTGCTTCATGGTCCGTGTTCTGCAAGGCACAGCTCCCCCCGCAGTGAGAGACTCATCTGTGATGACAGCCCAGGCACCCATGAAGTCATGTCCTCCTGGTTCCATTTAGAAAGGCGGCAAAGTGCACAGGACACTTCTGTCACAAAAATCATCCCAAATGTGGGTCACATTTTTTAGTTTCAATGTTTTCATTTTGGGTGTGTAAATCCCTCAGCAGTGTGGAAAACACTCCTTCTGCGAGACTCATTCCTCGAGGGCTGTGGAGAGCCAGGTTGGCGTTAGTGTGTCTAAACTAAGTCCCAACTGCAAAAGGAAAGAACCTTCCAGTCTAGCACCGCCCCTCACTCAGTCCCTTTTCCTGGCTTGGAAAAACAGTATCACTAGCAGAACTGAGGAAAGACAAAAGAAATTTTTTTAACCACATGAATTTCAGCGCTGTTGCTTACTACACAGCAAGGGGAGGCGCAGCAGTGAGGAAGGTCCTCGAAAACAAAAGCTGCGGAAGCTGTTGGAAGCAGAACCCAGGTGTTCCTGGTATTTCTGGGCGATTACACCATCAAGGAAATAGAATAGAGACATTAAAGACATAAAACTGGACTCAAACCTTTTCATTCAATGGTGCTCTCTTTACTTGAATGGTGTGTAGATTCCCATGCCTTTCAAAGACACACAGCACCACCCATGCCAGGTCACAGCCCACTCTCCTCTCACCCCTGAGGCTTTGGGATCGCCCATGAACCACGTGTGGTCGGCAGACAGGCAACGAATAATCGGGTCTACTTCGATGGCAATGATCATTGAAGTTCCCGATTCGACAGCCATCATTTTGCAGCTCATTCTCCTCACTCCAAGCCCAGAAACAGCCCCCCATTGACTTATGTGGGCTTTTGTTCCCACCACAACGGAAAGGCAGTCAACTCTTGCCGTCCCCCACCCCCATGGTGCCAGGTACTGTCCTTCACTGGTGACTATGCAAGGTGCAAGGGACTGATGGGACTTGAAAGCCAGAAGAACAGGAACACACAATTCCTCTGCTCTGTAAAAGATTATCTTCCTGCACCACCAGCAGAGTTGCGGGCAGTCCCTAATTCATAAAATGACTGTGTTTCATAAAAAGTCAACACATTATATACTGTGTTGGCAAGTTGGTTAATATGAGTTCACAGTGGATTTCTCCCTACGAAAGAATATAGAGCCACCTATTAAAGCTCACTTAATCCACAATATTATCTAACAATTAACACAGTAATTAATCTCTTACTCTCTGCAAGGCACAACAAGCATTGTCATTAGCTATTATATCACCACCACTCTACAGAGCTGAGACAGAGGCTCAGAGAGGTTAGGCAACTTCAGGTCAGAGAAAAGCAGGCATAAAGAGGGCGCCCAGGGCAGACTCACCTGACACCTTGGTTTCCTGCAGAAGGGAAACTAGCTATGTGGGGAGGAGGAGGCAGGAGAGAAAGCCATCTTTCTCTCCCGTTCTTAGGCACACAGCAAGTAGTTAACAACTGTCTGGAGAAGGCATCTCCCTTGCTGGGCCCCTTCCTCTTCCTGCCCAGGCAGCCTGTGGCCTCGGTGGACCTGGGTGACCTCTGTGGGAGCCCTGCCCCAAGCAGCTGAGCCACCCCATCGCCAAGCTCCCTACCTCACCCTCAAGGTCTTCCCCATATTAAAATCCCTGTTCCTAATCCTACGAAAACAACCAGACCCTTCATTCACTCAACTATTAATACGGCACATACCTACTGTGTGCAGTGTGAACTCCTGGGAAGGCAGCAGTAACAGACCTCGTTACCCCCCTCATGACACAAGAATACAAAGATGTACACGGGAATGACCATCTGTGTTGATTAGAGGACAGAAAGGGAACCTGGATGTTCAAGGACAGAGTAATGATCACTGAATACAATGAACCTGTGGAAACACAGCAGCTTAGACAGAAACATTCACTGCATGGAAAGATGTCCACACGGCCTTGACTGAAAATCGTTAATAACACTTGTGTCTAGAGAAGGTTAGCATTTGGGGTACAACTGTAAGAAGACAGAGCTCAGCAGCAGCAACAAAAAACAATCCGGAAGGCTATCCCGGGAAGTCAACAGTAGTTAACACAGTTGGAGGATTGTGAGAGGCTACGCTTTTCTATATTTTCTGAACAAGCACTTATAATTAGAAAAACATGAAAAGTTTCTATTTGGTAACAAAACAAAGCCACATTCTTGTTCTATCTATTTGGTAAGGACTCAAATATTTGTCACATAAGTCAGCGAGTAAATGAAATCCACGTCAGCTGTGACTGGTAGGAAACAGCCGGAATAAACTATCACTGTATCAAACGATAGTATTTTTACTGTATGTACCTTTAAAAAAGGTAAGATGGAAAATCTGTTTTTTTTTTACCAAAATAAAAATAAAAATTATTTAATCTTGTAATATTTTTAGTGTTTTATTTACATAGATAAACCTTTACTTGGTAGAATTTGAAACAAAAATGAGAAAAATTAAACATCTATGTGTCAGTTCAAGGAGTTAAATAAGCTATAGATTTGCCCTGTCCAGAAATTAGCTCTTATACATGTTTTCTTCATCTCAGTTTCTTATATTATCTTTTTTGAGCTTAAAGAATTCCTTAAAATGCCAAGGTTTCCACAGTCCTTCCTGTAACGGTGGCCACAGGGTCCTGGGGGTCTGTCAGAAAGGAGTTCCCCACAGCCGGTTTCTCACTCCGGTTTCAACACTGACACGTTAGATTCCACAATCGACAGCGTTTCCATGAAAAGCAAAGGCAAGGGTTAACCTCCTTCCTTAAAGGGCACTCAGCACGCACAAGGTCCGAGTCTGAAATGGGCGAAAACAGACTGTGGACACACTGGATGTTTGACAACGTTTGAGCATGGGTGGGGGACAAAACCCTTCTCCTGGCAGGGAGTCCCCTTCTCAGGAGGTTAGGGCTACTCTTGACACCGAAGAATGTTGATCAAGTTCTCTGTTCTCAGACGGCAGCTGGATTCTTTGAATTATTCCCTCACACCAGCCTCGACACGAGATATATTTTAGTGGGTTTGAGGTTGAAAGGGAAACTAACTCCACTTTCTGGCAGTTCCACAGAAAACAAACATTCCTGGGAGGCAGATCACTTACAGCAGCTTGTCAATCTCAGCCCCACGACATCGGGGGCCCTACAATTCTTTGCTGGGGACTATCCTGTGCACTGTAGGATGTTTAGCAGCACCCTTGGCCTCTCCCACAAGACACCCCTACCCCAGCCCCTTCTGCCTCCCAAGTGGTGATAATCAGAAATGTCTCAGACCGTTGCCCTCCCCCTGTCTGTTAAGAACCACTGATTTAGGGGTTAAGAGCAAGAGCTATGGAGTCAGGCTGCCTGAATTCACACCCAAACTCAAATACGGTCTGATGAGGCATCCTTGGACCAATTCCTAGGTCTCAATTACCTCATTGTAAAATGGGAATAAAAATGCTTACTTCACAGGGCTGATAGGAGGATTCAATGAGACAATTTGGGCAAAGCTCTCAGCATAGAGCCTGACACAGGCACACCCTCCCCCCACCCAAGAGCCAGCCGTTACCGTCAGACCATCATCATCATCTCCCTCCTTCCCAGAGATGCCTGTTCTCTTCGGTCCATCAGACCAACAGGGAAAGAAGTATAGATGGGAGCAGGAGGGAATCAAACCATCAATACCTGATTTATAACTATTTTTTTCCTTTTTCTGCTCTAATGTGGATGATAAATGAATTACGCTGACAGAAAATACTTTTAGAAATAAAACTCCTAAGATCTGAACCCAAGAGAGCATCCTAGCCACGTGGGGAATGGCTGTTCGTGTGTTCAGCACTTCCTACACGCCCGAAAGCCAGAGCCATCTTCGCTCCCACCGAGGGGCAAACAAGGCAGCTGGAACACTCACTTGCACCCACGAAAGCCACACAGACCTGCCGCAGGACAGGGCCGAGAAACGGGGGAGTTGAGCAAGTTGTCGAGGAGGAAAAAAACGGTGTAAGAAAATGAAACCTTGAAACTGGCGATGGAAAAGTGTGGAATGTGGGAAGAGAAGTGCTTATGAGGTTTAAGTCACTTTTAAAAGTAACTTTTAAATCTCCTCATCAAAATAAGGAAGAAAACAATCTTGTTTGTTTAACTTTATAGCAGCTTATGAACAAGCAGTTAATGAAATACAAAACCCAAAATTTCCTCTGACTGTGTCACGGAGATTATGTGACACTGGAGAAATCTGCCAAGCCCCTTCCAGGCGGCGCTTTATGCCGGTCCGCTGCCCAAACCCTGCCAAGCCACAGCAAGCTTTGCAGCCTGGTGACGGAGGCCACAGAGCCAACCACCAGCTAGACCCAAGTGTGCTCTGGGATGGGGACCTGGGGGAGGAAGGGACTGTCCTCTGCCCTCCCAGGTTCTCTCGGCTGGTCTGATAATTAAATTGACATGAGACAGATTAGATCAACAAGAAAAAACAACCCAATTTAGTGCACACCCCATGAGAGGCTCAGGGACAGAAAGTTAACACAAGGCGTATAAGGCATTCTGAGGTAAGGGTGAGGTAAGGCGCCTCGGAGCTTCAGAGGGAAGGAAGGTTATTCCCAGGAAGACAGGAGGAGCAGACGTTCAGGACCCAGAAGTTCACCCTGCCCCACAGACAGGTCATGGAAAGTTATTTTCTGGTAGTAACTGTTATGGGCTAGCCTTCCCACCCCTGCCATTTTAAACCTTTAAGGGAGAAGTAAAAGTTGATCTTGGGACCACAAGCTTTTAATTGCCTTCAGCTCAAAAGAATCCACATGCCAAAGGAGCACATCTTGGGGAGGCCTGTTGCGAACCCCTTCAGAGAACGGATGTGAGCCGTCTCTCCAGCTCAGACAGCTCGAGCAGGGAGAATCTCAGAGCTCAGGTGGCCTGTAACTCCGAGGGGATAGCAGCACACTAAGGCCAAGTGAAATTCTATGTGCAGCTCCAATACATAAAACATATGGGCGCACTGTAATAATATAAATACACGTGCATATTCATAGAACAACCATTTATTGAATGCTTTCTGGTGACCAGGCACTATTCTAGGAGACAGTAGTACAGTCCCTGTCCTCATAAAGCTTACATTTAGTGAATTCATGTCATAAAACTCAGCATCCCAAAACTCTACCCAAACTAAAACATGTCAGAGCATCTAGGCTGCAAGTCTCTGATCCAGTCCAGTCCTCTCACTTTCCTGATGTGAAACCTGAGGCTCAAAGTGGTTAGTTGATGTGGCTCAAGGACAATCCAGGGGTGGGCATCAGTGGGCCAGCAAGAAATACACAAGTTTAGTTAAACAGCTCAGCAATCTGGAGGAAGGAGGAGCTAACTGATAACTCAGCTTCTGATCTCACACTTCTGTTATCTGTAGTGCAATAAACTAACAGACAATCAAAACAAGTAAATGAAGTCACCATATATAGGTTTAAACAGTGCTCTGTTGACCCTAGGAAGAAGGCAGTAAATGTCTAAGTGTCTAATGGCTTTTGAAAGGTTTCCACCTCAACACAGTTAAAATGAAAGGCTGGCTGCTACAGATGAGTCAACCCTAGGAGGGCTGGCCATAAAACTGAATGCTCTCGGGCAGCTCCAGGGTAGTTGGTAAATGCCCTGCTTCCTGATGTACCTCCCCCCTTCTAAAAGCAAAGAGCAACCAAATACCTCCTCTGACCCCACGTACAAGGTCGACTGCTGGGCGCTCTCCCTCCCCACACCACAGAAAGGAGCCAGTCCTCAAAGGACACTTCTGGCCCAGTACCTGGTGACAGGGTGCCTCTCTGAAGCGTAGACTAACTCCAGTGGTTCTATGCATGGAAGAACTGGCACACACAGCCTACCTTAGAATTTTCCAGCAGTGAAGATTTCATGTAATCCTATTTTTTATTGTGCAAAAATGCCCAATAAAAGGTGACACTTCGACCTTGTTTTCATGTAAATGAATAGATAACTGGAAACAAGTGTCAGACAATGGGTCTGGGTTGGGAAACCCATGGCCCTGTGTGGATGCCATGGATGGAGGGAAAGGCCCACTTCGACTCCTGTTCCCCCTGGGGAACACTCGGTCCTCCCTCTAACACCCTCTGTCCTTCTGCATGAAAGCCTGGAGGCCACATGAAAGGCCCTGGTTTAACAGCTTTTGCTTGGAGCTGAAGTAACAACCGCACTGTTTTCCTACAGCTGAGGAAACACTTTCTCACAGTTAATTCCACCATTCATCAGTCCCTCAAAACTGCAGGAAGCCTTCTTTCTAGTCCTCTTCTCCTTTCATCCTTGAAATCTATCTCATCCTCCCATTGCTGGCCTGAAGAGGAAAGGATGGATAGGTGTGTGCCAATCCCGGGCAAATGTCTGCCTGTGATTGCCATTTCAGTTGAAGTGCTGCCAGATGCCCAGTGGATTTTACCAGCACCCGCCCGACCCTTCTCCAACCAGGTCCTCATGACAAGGCCAGCTGGCACCGGTGAGGATGCTCTGATGCAGGTACGGGCTGCCTCCCTGGCAGGTAACTTCATACACATGCAACTCCCCCGGCAACGGTCCCTCCCGCCCCCCGACTTGAGAGACTTCCTGTCAACCCTCCCAAAATACATTTGCAAAAGGAACCAGGACCAAATGAAGGAGCCATAAATTGTATTTTTTTTCTACCAAAATACCAACAGAAATGAAAATATTCTTATGTAGGGCCCCTGCCCCAACTTTCACCTTTTTTATTCATCAGGGCATTGCCTATGCAAGCGACATGGGTGGGCAGAGGGGAGTTTACAGAGAGGTTTCCCCTGCGGCATCCTTTTTAAGGAAATACTTGACTCTGCCCTAGACTGTGAAGACCAGCACCCCAGCATCAAAATCAAACACAGTGGACCGCAAAGCCAGGCTGATGCACATACTGAATGAATTGCTATTGGTAAACAGGCCCAAGGGGTAGACAGTTCAGGAAATGGACCTTAATTATAGTTATTTGTTCAGTCAAACCTAGCATTTCTCAGCCAGCTTAGTGGAGTGGATGTTGAACTGGGCAGAGGGCTCCTTTGATGACTCTGTATTTGTCTTGCCCCTCTTTCCTTCCCCCAGAGCCCCAAGGGGCAGGAAGCAGGTTGAGACCGGGGCAGAGCTGACAGGCAGATGGGGCTTCTGAAATGGCAGAATCCACCTCCATGGAGAAAAAAAAAACAATCACAGCACTAGGCCTCGTCTCCCAGACAGGAAGCTGGGGGACAAGAGGAGGGCAATCAAGTAGGAAGTAACTGAAAAATCTTTCTGGCCCCTGACTTGGTGGTAGTAGGAGGAGAGACTGGGGGAAACTTTAGAGCTTGCTGGAGTGAGTGGAACAGGTTTGGCAGGAATGTGGGTGTGAGCCCAGAAAAAGCTGGAGTCTGGAGCAGCCTGGAAGAGGTGATGGAAAAAGAAGGTGGAGCCAGGCCCCAAAAGACCAGCCCAGAGCAGAACAAAAGCAGAAAGTATAGGGCAGAGACTAAAGAAC